>CP139508.1:498852679-498877488 GCA_021014915.2 Artemisia tridentata subsp. tridentata | reverse complement strand
GGTATTTCACTTCATCTCTGTTTTGGCCACCCCGGCAGCAAAGAATACCCATCAGGGTTATTATAAGTTATTATGTGTATCCCATTTTTCTCTCATGGGAATTTTGATGTTAGTTTTATCTTTTTTGGGTAAAGGGTCTTCCACCCGGTAAAAAAATGATGTTAGTTTTGTCTGAATACTGCTTTATTGTTGATAATGGATATCTGCATGCAGGTTGAGACTGTTGCCCAATTTGGTGTCATTTTTCTTCTTTTTGCATTGGGACTGGAGTTCTCAGCAGCAAAGGTTTAACCTCCCACCCGTACCCAATATCCCTACATCCTCCATATGCACACACATGTACACAGAAAGAATCACACAACTTGTAAAAGGAAATCTATGTTCGAGACTCTTTCTAATCTCTCTGTTAATCAATTTCATAATGTTCCGTAATTGCAGCTTCGCATTGTCCGAGCAGTTGCTATCATGGGAGGTCTGCTCCAGATATTTCTTTATATGTGCTTGTCTGGAGTTATTGCTGTGGTATGTATCTCTTCTATCAGATTTCTCTGTTCTTATTACAAGGCTTTTGAGGTTTTTTCTGATGTATCAGTGGTAAAAATATTAGTATAATCAGTTTCTTGCTAGGTAAATTCTCAGAATTGTTGTTCATTTGTGTTAACATGGCATGAATAGTTACCATCCTTCTTTTTTTCATCATTCAACATGAATGGGATCTTTAGCAACATAACATAACAGAAAAACACTTGATATTACCTTCACTTTGTTTGATTTGCGCACTTGTTTTCTTTTTTCAGTTATGTGGTGGTGAAGCTTCTGAAGGCGTATTTGTTGGTGCCTTCCTTTCTATGTCATCCACAGCAGTGGTAATTATACGTTGCATAATCACATTCATCATTTTTTTTAACTATTATTTTGAGATTCTATATATGGAGTCATGTACGGGGCGCAACACTTTGAAACTTGCTCCCTTATTCTAGTCATGTTACTTAGAAGTCACTCTCTTTCTGTGCTTTTATTATACATCCCTAGTTTCGAGCCGAACTAAATTACCAGCCCATGTGATATGGCTGAAAACTAAACAGCTTTTACCTAAATCTTTTCATATTCCATTAGATCTTATATTAAGAAACTTTTATATCAATTGCAACTGGTTCAGTGTCTATTATCTTTGGGTTATAATCATAATAAAAGAAGGGGGCAATTGCATATATACCCACTAAAACTTGCATATTTGCATATATACCCAAAACATGCTTAATTTGCATTGTACATCATGCATTGAAAACTTGTATTTTGGGGAAATATGCAAGTTTTTGAGTTTTAGTGGGTATATATGCAATTCTCCCATATATACCCAAAGAATAGTATCTGGCTTAGACCTATCTTGGTTTTGGACTGATTGAAATCTTTGGATACACAGGCATGGAGTTTAACCATAAACTTCAACTAAAATTTCTCTTCTATCCAATTATACGCACAGGTTTTGAAGTTTCTGATGGAAAAAAATAGTATTAGCACTCTCTACGGGCAAGTCATTGTTGGTACCCTTATTTTGCAGGTAAATGCCTACTTCCTTTCTTATTTGGTTGTAGAAAAGTGTATATATCTTCTATTCTTAAAGCAATGAGTGAAGATTACTAGACATTATTGGTTATTTGACAACTAGATGTGGATGTGGCTTTGTGTGACAGGATCGTGCGGTGGGTTTATTATTTGCATTGCTTCCGATCCTAGGTGGTACCTCTGGAATGTTTGAAGGCATGTTATCTATGACAAAGACGTAAGAACCTGAATCTACAGAACTGCATTTCCTACTAATTTTGTGAGAAGTGCTATCGTATTCTCTGTATGCAAAACTGTACTAAATTCATTTCGTGTGTGAATGTGTTTGTGTTGTTTTACTTTGACAAAAAAATGTGCGACATATTTGTTAAATTTATAGAATTCCTTTACCATTGTACACCCCTAATGACTTCTGTTATCAGGTTGGTGACTTTAATTACGTTCCTGCCTATTTTGTCATTATTCTCCCGCACTTGCATACCCTGGGTTTTTAATCTTATGATTAGCTTATCATCCCAGGTATATAAAGTCCTTTTTTAGTTGAATAGATGTCCTTTTGTTCTGATTTCTGAAAGTGATCAAATATGTCTTCATTCTGAATCATTGCTTTTATGTTATTTCATTGAAAATCTGCAGACCAATGAACTTTATCAGTTGGCATCTGTGGCTTTCTGCTTGATAGTTGCATCGGTTAGCTTCATTACTCTACTACATTTTTACGTGATGTTTTTGAATCTTATCTGGCATGATTACTTATGCTTTTACCATATGCTTATCTCGGTGTATTTGTTTTATAATTCAGTGTAGTGACAAGCTGGGTCTAAGTCTCGAACTGGGTAGCTTTGCTGCTGGAGTGATGATATCCACGACTGATCATGCTCAGCATACTCTTGAACAAGTAAGCTCTACTTATGGATCGGCCTTATGATTACTGTAGTATTTTCATGATCTTTTCACAAATGAGTCTGGTATCCTATTAAATGTGTCAAGACTCACATTTTGTAAAAGATCATGTGGCAAAGAGCTGGCAGTTGAGTCAACCTTGTAAAACAAGTCTTAACCTGTACAATACATCTCATATTTTGACCTGAACCTGTTTTGATCTGTGAACCAACCCTGCCTGACCTGCTCATTTTGATTTTTGCGATATATTGTTGATTCTGTTTGGCAAGTTGTATCTTCTCGGCAGACCTGTATATTGTTATAGTTTTTGTTTCTTCCGTTTCTGAAGTCTTGATTATATCTATTTTCCGAATCTGGCATCCTTAATAGAGAACTCATTTGTCAAAAAATAAGAGCGTATACACCATTTGCTCAATTTGAACTCAATTTGTTTCAGGTCGAACCGATTCGCAATTTCTTTGCTGCTCTTTTCCTTGCGAGCATTGGAATGCTTATTCATGTTAAATTTCTATGGAACCACATTGATATCTTGCTAGCAGCTGTTATTTTGGTGGTTGTAATAAAGACTTTTGTAGTTGCCACGGTAGTCAAAGGATTTGGATACACTAACAAGACAGCTCTTCTTGTAAGGGTTTATGCTACTTCTCCTTTACTTGCTAGGGTTTCTTTTCTTCTTTTGTTGTATATATTTTAAGCTTTATTGACAAATGAGACTTATTCGATAACTTGATGTAGGTTGGAATGTCCCTTGCTCAAATCGGGGAATTTGCATTTGTCCTATTAAGCCGTGCCTCCAATCTTCATCTAATTGAGGTAATATTTCAATTTGTTTCAGGTGCAAGAGGTCAGGTGCGTTGGGTAATGGTCTAAAACAGGTTTTTCTTGGTAAGGGTCTAAACAGGTTCAGGTTGACCCAAAACGTTTCTGTTTCCAAATTTTTTTAATTTTTTTTTTTGTTAAGTAGCCTGTCTCAACCATGATTACAAAATGGCAATCATTTGAAAACTGTTCTAGGCTTTTGATAAAATGACTTGTGGGGGTTTTTAGGTGTAAAAAAACATGATTTGACGACTTTTGAGTTTTGACCTGTATGACCCATTTCAGTCGTTCCTTTTTAAGCTATTTATTTGTAATGTGATTTAACCACCTGTTTTTCAGGGCAAGTTGTATCTACTGCTTCTTGGCACAACAGCTCTCAGTCTGGTACGTAATTTCTCGTCATTTTCACCCAAGCGTACAAAAATGAAACAGAGCAGATACAGTTTGACTTTTGAAGGCAACCCAGTCATTTTCTGTATTCGAAAGTAATTTGAATGTCTGGATGTTTGACACAAATTTGATATAAAAAAACCATTTTTACCATAGTTTTTGGTCTCACTTGCAACAGTTTGATAGTCAAGTTTGCTTAGGAGGGGTTGTTTCGACTTTGGATTTGCTTTTTGAAACAAAAAATTCCTATTGATGGGATTTTTTTGGGGGAGAAATAAGCAGTTTATAACTTTATATGGCTGCAACATAATTGATTATGAAAGGGTAAAGCAAGAAGCAACTAAAAACACTATATCCAACAACTCGTTTAACTACAGCTGATTACAAGATTCTGTTTATTCAATATCACACAATCATATTCAAATTGCATATCCAAACACTCCGTTTGTATAACCAAAAGAAAAGAATCAGCCACGGACCATCGTAATATATGTTTTTTCGCTTGCAGGTGACGACACCATTTCTTTTTAAGCTGATTCCTGCGGTTGTACATCTTGGAGTATTATTGCGTTGGTTCACACCTGAATTGCCCACAGAGGTGATCTTCTTTCCTCAAAGAAGCTTTACCAGCAAAACCCGATAGGTTGTACACCGCACTTTAATATGCATTGTACAGTAACCTGTCTTAGATGGGGCAAAATTGGTGGGTTGGGTAACGGGTCAAAACAGCTAACTTTTTTGGTGCAGTTCAGAGTCTGTCAAACATGATTTCAAAATTCATATTATTACAGAAAATATTTGAAAAAAATTATAAAAGATTATTTTTTTTTTCATTAAAACTCACCATTTACGACTTCAAGCCCTTGTTTTAAATTTGACCCGTTAGAGATAAAATTTAACATGAATTGGCCATTCTTAGCAAATGGCTCAAATTCACCGCCTCTACCTTCAACCTGCATCATTATAATATTTCTTGTTCTCAGAATTGTTCATTTACCAAAGTTATGCATATGAATTGAATCATTTGCATCATCATTTACCAAATTACGACTCGTTTTGTCTCAGGTGCTATTTAAAGGAGAACTGATGCGTTCAGACACTGCCAAGCGTATTAGCTTAATGGTAGATGTCTCTCATGATTTATAATGTACCATTAATATATGAAGTTACGAAAAAGACCAATCAACATCTGATGGACAGGTGCAGAAAGAGTTGACTTGAGCTTAAAGTCAAAACCCGAAAGAACATGACTCAATATCCACCTTCTACCAACTACCAAGTAAGAACGGTAGCCTGTATACGTCTCACACGCTAATTGAGGTCGCGCAACTATGTACATATATAGAGAGATATACCCCTCGGATAATTCTGATTTGTAGAAATTGTTGATTTTGTAATGTAGTTTTAACTTGTTTCTTTTTTTTGTTCACCCTGTATGCTGTGAAACCATGAAACACATTCTAACGAGTCTAATCCCATTACACGTTCATTTTATTTGTAAGTACCACGTATGATCGCATTACAGTTATCACAGTGTTCCTTTTTAATCTCTACACAACAGGGGCGGAGATAAAGGGAGGTCCGGGGGGTCACGTGACCCCCCGGCGAAAAAAATTGTAGTGTAAATTTTTGAAAATTTTCGGCTATTTTTGTAATTTGCCCCCCCAACGGACCAATTTTTAGTGTAGTTTCTAAAAATTATCATATTTTGCCCCCTCGATAATAAAGTTCTGGCTCCGCCCCTGTCTACACATTGATCCGTAATACAAATACTCCATGATCATCATCATTATACACTCTAATGTGGATCTTGTAAAAAAGTGTTGCTTTTATTACAAAAGGAAACATATATTTTTTTTGAACAGCTTATTAGTTATTAGTTATTAGCGGTTCAGGTAACAGTGACATCCAATTGGGCAGTATACTGACCTGAACTCCGCCTGTACTTCCTCCTATTCCGCCTGAAGGGGTAAAAGTCTCGGGTGGGACTCGAACTTGAGACCTCCCATAGCCAAACCTTCCCTCTCCAACCGTGCTAACCCAGTTGGTTAAAAAAAAAAAGGAAACATATCTAGTTATACATTTTTTACCTTTTATCTAACATGTTTCGTGCTATTTTAGATTTTTATTTCACAATTTCGCACGAGAAGAATAAGAGCATAGGTACCCATGGTGCCGTCATGTCATGTTGTTATGGAAAAAGTGTTGCCACATCAACACCTTTTCTCATAACACCTGAATTCATGGCAACACAAAAAACACTCTCTCTTGCCATTGTGCACCCCTGGACCCTACATATTATATTTTGTTTTCTTTCATTTATTTAAATAAAACAACACATTTAATTAAAATTAAAATTTTATTAATAAAAAATATATTAGAAAAAGTAAATTAAATAAATAAATAGACAATACCCACACAAAACTATAACATGTGTAATCTACTAATTATCTCTTTTCATCTATATCGCCAATTCTGTCATGTGTGAGGATTTTGTGATAAGCGGAATTAGTAGGGATCCAAAATAGGAGGAAGCCGTTAGAGCACAAGCTACCGTGGCTTGATCCAAATAGCCACATCAACATCTCATTTTTAACATCCACACACCAAAATACCCCGTCTCTCATGGCTTGAGTCATTTTTATCTTTTGAGACCCACAATTTTTATATTAATTTTCCAATCTTTTTCAAAGAAAATAAATTTCAGTAATTAATCAAAAAGAAATACAAAGATTTTTATAGTTTTTGCATTTCTATGATGAATGCTGCTCTTCCGGTGTTAAAAGTTGTTTTACACTTTGAAATTGAAAAAGGCAAAAGTTAGTGGGAAATGACTAAATTGTCCCTAGTGGGATCCTTTCCCACGTTTGAATTGACAGGTTTCTTGATTGAGAATAATACTCCAGAAAATAGTAAATGAAATCCTATCAAGATTAAGCAGCAAGGGTTGTTAATCAAGAATCAAAACATGGTTTTTCCCAAATTCTCAAGGTGAGTGACTAATTAATTATTACTGTATGTATTTAACCATGATGATTTCGGGATAAGGGATTCATGTTTATCAAGTGTTTTATGGATGAATTTAAGTTATGGGTTATGCGTATTATGATGATTTAGGACTTTTCATGTTAATAATCATGTTATGAGGATTATTTATGTCTTATGTTAGTTTCATGGTTTAGAAAATACCAAAATGCACCATTAGTCAGAACGCTTTAGGTAAGCAAAACTGGAATCTCCCATTTACGACATCCTATTTGGCACTTATGACATCTACCCGTGCTTTATGCACTTAGGATATTGTGAGATAGATTAGAAATCTCTCGTATGAAACACGTCAACACCCGGATTGCAAGAGGGTATAGGCCGCATTATGAGTACTCGCAGTCTTAATTAGGGGAATTCGTAGCGAGTTGATCCGGATAAAGTATATTTAGCTGCAGAAGTAGCTTAGAACTCAGTCAGAAACGAATTCAGTGATAGCTTCCAGAAATGTACTATATGCGCTTAGCTATAATAGAGTTTTATGCACTTATGTCAAGTTTAACATTAGAACCGGTTATACATCGGTTATGATCTTGTAGTCACGTGGAGAAGCCGTGCTAGATGCACACAATGTCTTTATATGCAGAAATGTGATGTATGTATATGTTTCACTTCTGATTCTGTTTATCTCATGACTTACCGTTCTCAATTTCATGTTTTGTAGGTGCAAAGATGAGAGACAAATTAAGCTAGATTTTAAATGGGCCAAAATGGTGTAGCTCACGGGTTAGGTAACCAGCTTCTCATTACCGTCTCATGTTTATCGATTTGGAATGCCCTCAAAGCAAGAAACACTTTTTGTACCAACATTATATAGTCTTTGTAATGTATTTTGCAAGTTTAAAACTTTTAAAAAGGGGTGTTTGGCATAAGCCTCTCTTATATAGAAACTCACGCTCCCGCTTATCTATACTATTATATAATGCATTTTGACTGTGGGTCCCATCCAAAAATTAAGATAAGTAACACCAATCAGGTATTGACACGTGTCTAAAATAATTAGTCTCTGCATACGCCTAAAAAACACACACAAACTCTCTTACATCTCTCATATTTTCCCAATCCATTCTCCTCCGCCACAACAACCATCGCCTCCGCCACCAATCACCACCGTCGGCCAAAATCCATCATCACCAACAACCTCCACCGTAATCACCATCACCTTCAACTGATTTGCTACGTAAACCCTAACTGCCATATCCAATCGAAAGTCGCTGGACTCAACGGAATCCGCCGTTCACCACCGGAATCTGCGGGAATCCGCCGTTCACCACCGGAATCTGCGGAAAGCCACTAACCCTATGCAATATCTAATTCAAGGGGTGTTTCACTGTTTCAGGCGCCTATATTTGATGTAGGGGTGTTTGGGGTAGCTTAAACTCTTACCAGGTGTGTTTGGTTTTATTTATATTCTAACATTGGATTGTTTTGCTTATATTCTAGCATAATCGATTGCTGTTATGTTAATTTATATATATGTAACAACTATTTCTGTTTGTGGATGTATCGATTACGTAAAGTTGGGTTTAGAAGTTGTTAGTTTGTTTTCGTAGATAACTGGGATGAGGAGAGAAAATTTTGGTTGAGTCAAAACCAAGATTTTTCGAGTGTTGTTAACGGAAAAGCGCGAATTTTGTTAGTTGCGGGTTCGCCGCCTGGTCCTTGTGATAATGCTATAGGTGATCATTATTTGTTGAAATCTATTAAGAATAAGGTTGATTATTGTAGGATACATGGATTGAGATTCTGTATAATATGGCTCATTTGGATATAAGGAGTTGTCGGGATATTGGGCGAAGTTGCCTTTGATTAGGAGGTTGATGTTGTCTCATCCGGATAGTGAGCGGGAAATTACAGAAAGTGCTGGTTGGCTACCTGGCGTATTCTGGCTATGGTCAATCATCTTATGGTTTGGGTGGACCAAATGCTAATGCCAGTTATGGGGGATACAGGGGTTATGGCATTGGTGGTTATGGCAGTGGTAATGTTGGCTATGGTGGTGTGATTTTGACCAAAGACTTCTTTGGCATGCTTATCGATAAGAAGAGTGTGGCGGAGGTGATTTGAGTTATAGGATTATATTAGTCATAATATTTCTATTTTTGTTGTTATTTTCCAGCAAGTCAACCACATTTGTCATATCTTTCTTTCTATGTTAATATGTTCCAGCGATAAAACATTACTACTCCATTAAATATACTCACAAAAGCATGTGAGGATGTACTAATTATAGCGTAAATTCCTACAACATTTGCCGTATTTCTAATTTTCTATCACAAGGATCCAACATAAAAGTATGCCCCTTTTAGTTTCCTTATTCACAAATGAAGATGAAACATCCGAGCTGTGTTTTTGTGATTGATTTGCGTGTTATTATGCAGGGGATACTAAAGTCATATTGCGTGTTATTATGAAACATCCGAGCTGTGTTTTGTGATTGAAAAAGAAATGGCATGTCTGACAACGGATGAGCATTTAGGTATCCGATGTACATCATGGGAATGCCTCAAACAGTAGCCAAGTTGTTACTGGTATGACAAATTATCTACCTTTGAAAAAAAAAATCTTAGAATATGAGGTTGTCATGTTGTCGACTGTCACAACATGGTTAAAGCCACGTTCTTGAATAATGGAAATGTGGAAAAGTTTATGTATTGCGAGTATGATCAATATCCGATCTAATTGGTGTTTGCTATTCAAATTTAGAAGAATTATGAGTAATTTGTATTTACTGCTATTGGCTACTATTTCTCCCTCACTTCTATGATCACAAAATGAGAGTGCCAAACGATTGCCTTGGCCACCGAGTTGTGATAACTAGGAAAGTAAAGTCAAAATAGAAATTTACAATGAAGGGATGTTGCTTGTGACGTTACTTTAGCAGCTTGTTATTAGAACTAAGTAAAATCTTCTTTAATTGTACTTAGAATCGTGAGTGGAAGTATCTATCCGATACACGCGTTGCGTATTTATTTAACGGATGTTTTGGCACATTGCTTGCGAGACTCGATAACTACATATTCTTATTATGAGAGGCATATTTTTGCTTTTTATACTGTATCGGGAAATCCTTCATTAATTGGGGCCGTTGCAGAGTAACCTTTGACGTTTTGTAATTTTTGTAGGTATGAATGAGCCGCTGCAGAAGCAATGGGTGGGTCAGTCCCTTTTGAAGAAGCATTAGCCGCCAGACTAAATCTCTTCAAACCTTCATTGGCGCGTGTCCAGGAGTTCCTTGAAAAGAGGCCCCCAAGGTATTTTAACTTACTGTATATGAACAGTTAGGGAACAAAAAGAGGTATATTATTTTGTATTCACATGTTCTTTTCTAATTGCTAGGCTTTCTCGTGGAATAAATGATTTGGTCCAGAAGCTAAAGAAAAGTGGTTAAACTGCTTATCTGGTTTCTGAAAGATTTCGTCAAATGATCAATGTAAGCCGTCCCCAAACTGCTATTTCAAACTCCAGCACAAGTTATTGCGTTTTGGAAAAGCAGACAAGTAGTTGACGATGAGCAGAAGTATGCTTCTCCTTTTAAATGTTTCAGGTCAGACCTGAATATATTATGATCATTGTTTGTTATTGGAGTAACTTCACATATGATTTTAGTTTTACTTGATCCTCCATCCTGTATCATATTGGAGTAAATTTTGCGTTTTCTTTATGAGGTTGCAAACTAATGGATTATGTTAATGCAGGAATTATAACTCCGGTTACAATTTGGTAGAGGTCTTGGTAAAGCAAAGCTAACATTTGTGACAATCAATCACACTTCACACAATTCCAAAATCTTCAGTCTTTTAAGGGATAACACGAAAGATTATTTAAGGTTTGTTTTCTTATTTTATGGCCCATTTAAATTTTCTACTAGAAACACAATTGCATATGATCCACGTTTTGTAAAAAGCATTACAATGACGGGATGGGGGCCGTCACTTCTCATATAAATGCTGGAAAACTGCCTCTTTGTATATTCACGTCATTCACATAACTCCTACAGTCCTACTCATCTCCAATGTATGCTTGGTGATGATGTATTGACTCCATGGTTTGTTATCTTCTTCAAACTGGCACAGACGTAAAGGCAAGGCCACCAAGTAAAAGTGGCTATTGACTATAATGTGGTAAAAGTATTTAGAGGGACTTTTAGTTGTAGTTGTAGTACTAATAAATGTGGGTATTTTCGAAACTGTACAATAACCTTTGTGTGGGCCGTAACTTAGAAATATTGTGTTTCAGGAGGCTGCTCCAAGAGCTGAACGTAATGGTGGTGGTGCACCAACTATTGCATAGTTTGCATGGTGCGGTTGTAACAAATAAACGTCATGCAGCATCGAGTTGAACTATATTATACTTATTGCTAGACTTGGCGCCAAGGCACATGAAACAGGTTGAGAAAAAATTCAGCATGGAATGCTCATGGTGAACATACCTATCCCTTTTTTTTAGGACGAAAGCAAATACAAATTATATTTTTATGTGATGCTTAACTTCTTACCTACGTTACAAGTGGTCAAAGTAGTTACAAATTCTGGTAGTTGAGGTCGGTTGTGTGTCATTTTAAATTTAGTTTGGTCGATGAGAAGGCAGGTCTAATAACATCAGCCATAACAAAAGGATCGAAAAACCCACCGCGTTGTGGCGCCTTCACCTTGTTACACTATCATTAAGCAAGTGGTCCGTGTTTTTGAAATTCACCGAGTTGTTTTTAATATACATCGTGTTGGTTTGCTGATGACAATACTGTCACATATTTATATAAAAACACCGATGTTTTAAGAATTTCTAAACTTGTTGGTACTTTTAAGACAACTGCAATACATACAACTGTACATAATTTAAAACTTAGACCTACACCATCAGTGGACACATTCACAATATTGTTGCCTATAGCTACCAACCAGACAACCATCTTTTCACCATGGCTACTGCTGCGTAATAGTTGACTACCATCTTCAACCGCAGGGCAAACCGTTCGGCAAGAATTTTCTCTCGCCGCCGCTATGCGCGGGTATCCTACTAGTTTTTTTTTAATGTATGCAGATTACAATACATGTTATATGTTATAAATGTAATGAGTTTCCAGAAGTTCATGTTTAGCAGAAATGCGTTTTTACGAAAAATAGTTCATGGGCACTCAACCCCCCGGCTAAAGGTGGTTCAGCACACCAGTTTTAAATTTTTTTTTGATTTTCGTGAAATTTGGGGGTTTCAAGTTGGGTGAAATAGTATATATTTCGAATAACCAGCAGTTTATTTAAAAAAGTGTAAGTGGGTGCTTGGGATTATCTGTCTAAACTGATTGTATGTTACTTTTATTTGTATGTGAAAATGAGCTGGTTTGAAATTTAAATTACTAGCAGTTATTTAGAAAATAACCCCTTAGTAAGTGATCCCAAACATATTAGCACGTATCAGTTTAGATTCAATGTGTTTTGATGTGGGTTAATCTGCCTTGGTGACTGATGAAGCTTTTACCTTCATAATGTTTGACAGAGACGTGTCCAGACTTATAAACATGAGTGCTCAGCAGTTGTTAGAAATACAAAAACATGAATACAAAGAATTTACAGTGTTTCAATACTACTAAACATTTACTTTTGTAATCACTAACAGTTTTTTGTTTACACAGATCGGTGACATCAACGCTTTTCCACAAGTTTTTGAAAAGTTTGTGGGTAGGAAGTTTGCTTTTAAAGTTGAAATTTCTCATTATAATATCGAGAAGGACAGACACGTGTACAATGTTCTTAAAATGACGGATGATCATCAAGTTGTACCTGAGCTTCATAAAAGTAATAAGGTATACGTATCAAAAAATATGGTGAAAAACTTTTAAAAATTGTTGAGATACATTGAAATATCATTGCGTAATATTCTAATTATTACAATGTTATACATGCTTTTAGGATACTTAAATTAAAAAAGCCACGCGCCTGACGAGGATAGATGATTGGGATCATTTAAGTTGCAGATTTGAGCCTTATGAAATTCATGATTAATTTTCATTGATGCTGAAATACTTTTTTTGTTTCCGTTCCATCTATTGTTTTGGGACAATGTTTTATATTAACTATATTATGTTTTATTTTAAGGAGAATTATGTTTTATTTATATTTTTGCACAATATAAATTCTATATATTTAAACCTACAAGGTTGTGGTTTGATGGGGAGAAAAAATAAACAAAAAACATACTATTCACGAACTTGCAAATGTCCACTTGAAAAATGTGAATGCTCATATTGTTCACCTCCCACGCAATAATTATGTTGAATTTTAAAAGCTAATTGCTTATGTATTTTTATCACGTGTCTTATATAATTTATAATGACAATAGAAGACGTTTTATTTATTAATATAAAGTACTTTATGATATAACAATATTAAAATGAATTTATATAATTCTTAACCTAACACTAATTTAATAAAAAGTAGACAAAAGCCCCGTGTGTGCACGAGGATCTAAAACTAGTTTAGTGATGTTATAGATTGTAGATGGCAAAAGTTAGTGGGGAAATGACTAAATTGTCCCAAGTGGGATAATAGTAACAAAAGAAGAGTCTCCCTTTCCCACGTTTGAATTGACAGGTTTCTTCATCATGAAGATTGAGAAGAATAATCCACAATCAAATCCTATCATGAAGATTAAGCAGCAAGGGTTAATCAAGAATCAAGAAGGAGGCTTTAACATGGTTTTTCCCAAATTCAAGGTGAGTGACTAATTAATTACAGTATTATGTATTTAACCATGATGATTTCGGGATAAGGGATTCATGTTTATCAAGTGTTTTACATAGTTTATGGATGAATTTTAAGTTATATGGTTACGCATATTATGATGATTTTGGGCTTTTCTCACAATGTCATCCCTTACTTTGCCCTTCTCATTTCATCCCATTCCTTTCTTTAAAATTTAGACTCGAGAACAGAGCGTAAGGGAGTTTGGAGATGTATGGCAATCACAAATTGGGAAAAGTTAGTGGGAATGACTAAATTGTCCCTAGTGGATAATAGTAACAAAAGACGGACGAGGAGTCTTGATTTCCCACGTTTGAATTGACAGGCATAGGTTACAACCTCCTTTCTTCATCATGAAGAAATCTCCACAAAATACAGTAGTAAATCCTATCAAGATTAAGCAGCAAGGGTTGTTAATCAAGAATCAAAACATGGTTTTTCCAAATTCTCAAGGTGAGTGACTAATTAATTAATTATGTATTTAACCATGATGATTTCGGGATAAGGGATTCATGTTTATCAAGTGTTTTACATAGTTTTATGGATGAATTTAAGTTATATGGGTATGCGTATTATGATGATTTAGGACTTTTCATGTTAATAATCATGTTAGTTTCATGGTTTAGAAAATACCAAAATGCACCATTAGTCAGAACGCTTTAGGTAAGCAAAACTGGAATCTCCCATTTACGACATCCTATTTGGCACTTATGACATCTACCCGTGCTTTATGCACTTAGGATATTGTGAGATAGATTAGAATGTGATGTATGTTTATGTTTCACTTCTGATTCCGTTATCTCAAGGACTTACCGTTCTCAATTTCATGTTTTGTAGGTGCAAGATGAGAAATTAAGCTAGATTTTAAATGGGCCAAAATGGTGTAGCTCACGGGTTAGGTAACCAGCTTCTCATTACCGTCTCATGTTTATCGATTTGGAATGCCCTCAAAGCAAGAAACACTTTTTGTACCAACATTATATAGTCTTTGTAATGTATTTTGCAAGTTTAAAACTTTTAAAAAGGGGTGTTTGGCATAAGCCTCTCTTATATAGAAACTCACGCTCCCGCTTATTTTTTTTAATGTATGCAGATTACAATACATGTTATATGTTATAAATGTAATGAGTTTCCAGAAGTTCATGTTTAGCAGAAATGCGTTTTTACGAAAAATAGTTCATGGGCACTCAACCCCCGGCTAAAGGTGGTTCAGCACACCAGTTTTAAATTTTTTTTTGATTTTCGTGAAATTTGGGGGTTTCAAGTTGGGTGAAATAGTATATATTTCGAATAACCAGCAGTTTATTTAAAAAAGTGTAAGTGGGTGCTTGGGATTATCTGTCTAAACTGATTGTATGTTACTTTTATTTGTATGTGAAAATGAGCTGGTTTGAAATTTAAATTACTAGCAGTTATTTAGAAAATAACCCCTTAGTAAGTGATCCCAAACATATTAGCACGTATCAGTTTAGATTCAATGTGTTTTGATGTGGGTTAATCTGCCTTGGTGACTGATGAAGCTTTTACCTTCATTGCATGATTTGTACTTCAATTGATTTGCCACATCTGTTTGTTGTTGATCAGCTTCGCTTTTAATTCATAGCATTATGTCTCTATTTAGATTCGTTGAGTTTCTGTTAGCTCATTTGTTAATTGTTCTGGCTTGGTTGCAGTCGTTTTATTATATTCTACAAGTGCTTGAATTGCAATTTGTTGCAACTGGAATGGTGTCTAGTTGGGTGCTAGGATAGATTTATTAGGCTGCTGATAACAAAATGTGACAGAGTTCTTGTCTATAGTATGATTTTGTTTACAATAAGTAGATAGAAATAAACTTGGTTTTACATTCCTAAAAAAGGATGTAAAGGTTACAGATCTGATCTAAGGTTGAAATAGAAAAAGACACTACTTTTGTTTGTAACAGTGAACAAAGTATTGAATGGTGAATTTGCTAATTGATGACATGCATGACAACATGATTCTTGGTAAATTTTCGAAGTCTTTGGTTTGAGGATTGTAAGTCAATTGGTAGAAAAACGTTTGATTCTTAGTGATCATGTTAATTCCAAGTTACTCAACTTAAATTCCAAGCTGGTAGATGTACATGTTAATTGATGATGTGAGATCGTGTTAATTCCAAGTTAGTCACTAGATATGCAAAAGAAGCTAAACTAGATTGTCTGGTTAATTTAAAAGCTTTAAGAAAAATTAGGAGAGGGATCTGTCTTTTTGATATGTCAATTGAAAAGTATAATGATGAAGAATGTTCTATAAGGAAAATTCATTCTTTGTATATCAAATCATGCAAATTGTCTATCAGATAGTCGAACAAATTTCGACTGTTGTGTGTTTAATTTAACCTCTACTCTAATGAAGGCAGGGGCCAGGGTGATTACCTTTCTGGTCTTTCCTAGAATGGGCGATATTAGCGCACCAAGTATATTGGTCTCTTTAATCATTTAGATTTAATGACATGTCTGCAATTGCTAAATTGTACACAATGTGGTGTTTTACATGCTGATATTCTCAAGAAAGCGAAGCAACCGTAAGTGTAGTGTTTTGAGAAGTTAATGGTTCTTAGCTATGTCAGATTTCCAGTTATTTGGCTAATTGGCTGAGAAACAAGATATATTTTAACTTAACTTGTGAGTAACTAAGTTTAGCATGTTTACTTGTAAATCTGTTGTTAATTGATGATAATATGCAGTTGACGGTAAACAGTTGAAATGGATTGAATGAGTTGAAAGATGTCTAAATTCGATTTCTAATGCCTACACATATTTATAGATATGTACAAAATATGTTTGTTGTCTTTAGCTCTATTTGATTATCTTGTTTTATTTGATTGTCTTTAGCTCTATTTGATAAACTTAAGCGTTGATGCTTAGCGGTTATATGTTGGATTGTCTTTAGCTCTACTAGAGGAATTAGTTGCTGTATGTTGATCCTCGTTGTTTTGGTTACAGGGACCTGGATGTGTTACAGTTAAGAAGACTGGAACGTCTATTATTATTGGCATCTATGATGAACCAATTACCCCTGGCCAATGTAACATGATTGTCGAAAGGCTTGATGGCTACCTCCTTGATCAGGGTTTCTAATTTCCTTCGGGTATGTTCCATTCCATTTTCTTCTTGATCTAAGTTTCACCTATGCAAACAAGTTATCATTATTGTGAAACATTCTGTCATACAAGAGTTATTTGATTGGCATGTTCAGTCGCCCAGAGTATACTTTAACTCCGTAATAAATATTTTATCGATTTTGACACTATTTGTTTGTAAATGAAGTTAAAACTTTGGACAAAAAACGTTTCAATTTAAATGATCTTTTACGTTTGATCTAAACTACCCATTTTGCCATCGTTTGTTTCCAGAGTGTTTTGAGATTTATATATACAGATTTTTAACTAGAGGTGGCAAATGGGTGGGGCTGATTAACTGGTTGAACTTGTTTGGGTTACATAAGGCAGTTTTTTTGGTACGAGTCGCAACCGGTTGGGCCGAGTTGGAGATTGAATTTTTGTGTAAAGTCTTATTAAGAAAGTATCTTGTTTTAAGGGCAATCTAATGATATAAGGGGTTTTATGCATTTAAAATACACTTGGTGACTTTCGACTCTTGGAACTATTTGCTTACAAGATGTGCCCTTTTGAACTGTTAGGGAGAAAACATAATCAAGTCGACTTGCCTAAACTTTTTATTCTTTTAGTTTAGACGTGACCTAATATTCACATTTTTGGCATTCACTTGATTGCTCAATGTTTGTCTAAGCTTATGTTTTGGGCTTAGGCTTATATCTCGTAAGCATTTGATGGCTTATAAATAATAAGCTCATTCTTAGTGTTTGGGTTAGCTTATTATAGCTAAAGAGGTAAAATGACCAAGTTGTACATGTATTTTTTAAAGTTATAAAAGGTATAAAAAACTTTTGCTATGACATCCCTAAATTTTGGCTTATCAAAACCCCCTCATATAAGCTCATAAGCCTAAGCTTAATTATAAGCGTAACCAAACTTTTAGTTATACAAGCTAATAAGCCCCTTATAAAAGGTTAAACAAACACCCCGTGGCTGAGTATGTTTAATGCTGATCAAGCTTCAGATGTGATTCATATTTGTATTGTTTTCATTTCACCTAATTATTATTTACTTCAATTGATTGCATGATTTTCGGACTGATGCATGTTTGTTGTGTTTTCAGTAGTTGGTGTGCTTGTTGTTTGATTAATTCGGATCTGATAGTTGGTGTTTGTTTTGTTGGTTGTTCGGTTGTCTTTTGACGAATTAAAAGGTTGAAAGATTTCATACCGTCAAAGCAAACACCTCCTAATTTGATAAGGTGTAATTCGTGTAAGTAAACACCTTTTTGTTAAAACTTTTTGTTAAAACTTTTTGTTAAACACCGTCAAAGCAAACACCTCCTAATGAAAATACTTTTTGTTAAAACTTTGAGAAAAATGACATGTTTTGTCCCTGTGGTTAACCCAAAACCACACTCGTCGTCCCTATTCAATTTTAATCCCCATGTATCAAACTATTTTCATTGATAGTCCCTATTCTGGAAAGTAGGGACTATCCGTGTAATGAAATTATTACATCGTTGATCCCTATTTTATAAAACAGGGACCATCGGTGCAATAATCAGGTATCAATGGTGTAATTAAAATCGAATAGGGACGAATTATGTGACATTGGATAAATCACAGGGACTAAATATGTGTTTTTGGACAAATCATTAGGGTTTGATTGACTTTCTAGAAAAGGCAAGGGTCATATAAAAGATGAACCTGGTTCATTGAACTTAGTTCATCTTCCCCAAAAAGTTAAGAACTCTCTCAAAAGACCAGATAAGGAAATTTTTCAATCATGAGTGGCCAGAGGTACTATTTTTAATTAATTTATTTATTGCTATACATATACGGAGTATAATAATAACCACTTTCTAACTACTTTCTATTTCTATATTTATCTCTATTCTGACAAAGCCACGTGTGTGTTTATTTATTGAGTGTTTATGATACTGGATCTATGATGATATCCATCAGATCTAGCTATAGGGGAGTTAGTTTTTATTTTTTATTTATTTATTTTTTATTATTATATATTTTTTTTTGCTATATAACCCATCATATGTATTGATACCTGCTGGAGCTAGTAGTGGTTTTGGCTGTTTGATTTATGGCCATCTAGATACAGCTCAATATTCTTTAATATCCGATGATGACTTTATACAACAAAGAAGAGGGGTTGAAGAGACAAAGGTGGCGGCGGAAGGTTTAGGGTTACAAGTCAGGTGATTTTTTGTTCACACTGACTTCTAACCTTAAACAAATCCCATCTCTTCAACCCTCTCCGGCGGCCTCTTCTTTGTAGAAAGTGATCGTATATTGAGCTGGATCTATGATAATATATAAATAAGTTGTCTTGAGTTATAACTTCAGTCATATCTGTTACTGTTCAATCACGTGTTTTTGAGCTAATTTAGGGTACTTTTCGAATTCACTTTACGCATTCTTAAGTAGTTGTTGTAATTGAATTACTGTTTGTTGCTTGTGATGTCTGATTTGGTTGATTGAATTAATAAACTCTAATAATTTTTTGTTTATCATTAGGTCATTGAAGGTAAAGCTGTATGCTATCTACGCTACCTCGTGTTTAACTTTCATGCAATTCATAGCTCAATTGGCTGGACACGCTGGCTACAACAAGCTGTTCTTCGTAATCGCTCTTGCAGCTTTCGTGGTGAACTTTGGTGCAGCCTTCTGGGCGTTTTCGGTTGAAGAAGACGGTAGCTGGAAAACTGCTGTTTTCAAAACCGTGTTTTATTTTACCGGTATCCTAGCTCCTTACTCGGCTGTTTCAGTCTTGATTCCACTGAAATTCGCGTGGTACCCTTTTGCCACGATATGTGTGATTATAACTCTGTTCAAGTGCTACAACATGTTAAAAGCCAACCTCACATTGGCTTATGAAAAAGTTGCAGATGCCACACGTCGGGTGCTTTCACACATGACTAATGTGTCGGCCGCTAATGCTCCCACCATGGATGCTCCCACCGGTGATGCCTTGGACAGGGTGTAATGTATGTATGCCCAGTGGGCTATTATGTAGTATTTTTGTGGCAATACTTTCTTTTATAATGTTTTTTGTTTTATGTTAAACTCTAAGGTACTATCAATGGATATTTGGTTTCTTGTGTGGAAAATCAATGTTTCCATGTGATTTTTGTTCAAGTATTTTGATGTCTTATCTATCTACCTATGCTATTCATCTTGCTGATGTGTTGAGCTACTGTTGTCCCTTTAGCATATAAGTAGTGTTTTATGATGTTACATATGTTTTATTTCATCAAAAATAAATAAACTGTGATATTGGCTGCTACCCAATTTATGTGATTGGTTTGTTTATGCGGGCACGTTGGAGAAAGATACATTGGAGACAGAGCTGCCACTTTTCTCCAGTAAGTTTGATTAGCAGTTTTTGTTTTAGAAATTCAAATAATCTTCTCATCTACTTCCGTTCTTTTGACAAGTGGAAAATTGTTTTTTTTTTTTTTTTCTATCGTTTGATTTTAGAGAAGACCACCATCATCTTTTACGAAGCAAACTAACTTCGGTTTCAACTCAATCTCGAACAGGTTCACCTGCTTCTTCATCTTTTCAAAACCTGCTTCAGTTTGTTCTTTTTAGTAAACACCCTTTTTCGTGAGCTGATTATTCAAACCCACTATGCAGCTACTTATAAAAGGATTTCGACATGAATTAAAGAAGTTTAAGATGTTGGAACAAGTTGCATTTTTCAAAGAGCGGGTATATTTGAAGGTATGTGTTTCTCTAGATTTAAAGATACTAATAGAAATAGTGAATAGAGAGTTGTTCACATGATGAATTTGGGGACAATTGTGTGTTCTTATTCAGTAGGTTAATAAGCATAAACTGCTTGGCTTTACTCAAGCA
The DNA here is from genome assembly GCA_021014915.2 of Artemisia tridentata subsp. tridentata. Lineage (NCBI taxonomy): Eukaryota > Viridiplantae > Streptophyta > Magnoliopsida > Asterales > Asteraceae > Artemisia > Artemisia tridentata. The sequence continues at coordinate 498,857,068 of CP139508.1, read as the reverse complement.
CCTAAAATTAAAGAACTTAATATCTTTACCAAGATGCAACAAGCCAATAAGCTCCATATTAAGCTTACCTAAGTAGCCCCTTTATGTGACTTAAATACTTTTAACAGATTAACACTGTATGGATTTTGTTTACAGAAGAATTGTTAGGACAATTCATTTAGGACCATATCGTATTGATACATTGCAATTGTGCTCTGTTTTATACATAGATGAAGAGAAACCACCAACTTTACTTATCCTTGATGTAGGGTTAATCATTATGATCTTATTACTTGCTTTTTAATATTGCTTTCATGCATTTGTCTTTTTGGTCCAACTTTTATTTCAAATTATGAGCGAATATGTTGTTGAGTTTCAAAGGTTTATTCTTACATGCCAAAATAACATCTTTATTGCTACACAATTGTTTCATTTATTACATTAGTCAACTGGACTCAAAGTATGGAAGTTGGCTAATTTATGTTATAAACTTGGTTCATTTATATTATTAGCCCAAACCTTTTAGCATATATGTTAACCATCTTTAGAGCCCAGATGGCTATGATACAGCCTAAATGAAATAAAAGATGTTTTGTTAAAGGGGTCGTTAACTCATCGCAATAGCTTATTTATGCTCTTGATGTTTATAAGGTTTGTAAGACATCTCAAGAGGAATGATAATGGGGCATGATACATGATCTAGTAGTTTTAACCAGACAACTTTTTGATGCATCTACAACGTTCCTTCTTTCAGACATTCTTTTCGTTTTGGTCGTTACTCTATAGGCTTTTATTTTTATCTTTCCTTCCTCGAATATTTGGCTAGATGACTGTTGATGTAAATATCTTTTATAAATAATAAATCTTCACTTTTCACCAAAAAAATATATATATTTAAAGGTTTCTTTAATTCTTTTATGTGCAGGGTTCCTGCTAATAATAGCTTGTGTGGGTTGAAACTGCTTTGGAAAAGTTTGACAACCATTTGAGACGTTTATTTACTTTGTGCTTAATTTTGCTTATCATTCAGAGAAGCTTGCATCAGAACTGTAGCCTAAAAGTTTGGAATTTGGGGAAGTATTAGGCTACAACTGCAAGTGTGATAGCTTGGAGTATAGCGACCGAGACTCATTATGAAGGGCGTTGGAAGTGTCCATGGAGGTTGTTGATGCATGGTTTTACATGAAAAGGGGTCGAGTCAACAATTAGACCTCAACATTATACTGGTTGAACACTTCGAAGAGGTAAACTTCAATGTGTCTTCACAGGTTTTAAACTAGTATTTAATAAAGTCACGGCTTCATGTTACTAGTAAGCAATATATACTTCTTGTTTGTTCAGGATAATGTCTTTATCATGTCCAATCCCAAGTCTAAAGTACCCTGTGCTACAATTTGACCTAAGGTATGTCTATAACCTCCAACCGTTGAGACACAAATTTATCCTTTGTATCTCTCGTTACTTTTTTGACAAAAGATATCCTTAGTTTTGGTAGCTAATATCTTATCATTGTAACTTTAGACAGATTGATATCCGATTTGGTTGTCGTCATTGTCTCTGCAACTTGTGGTGGCATTGCGTTTGCTTGTGCTGGGCAGCCGGTCTGGTCATTATTAATTCTTTATAAATTCCTCCATAACCTAATATCTTTTGTTTCTTATATTCCCCCTTTTTACAAATTAGTATAATCAGTTTCATGCTAGGTAAATTCTTAAAAGCGTCCGTTTGTTTGTGTTATCATGGCATGAATAGGTTTTGAAGTTTTTAATGTAAAAGAATAGTATTAGCACTCTCTACGGGTAAGTCACTGTTGGTACTTCCGGAATGTTTGAAGGCATGTTAGAGGGGGCAAAATTGGTTGTACACCCGATACTGATAGGTGGTACTTCCGGAATGTGTGAGACAGAGGTGTGTAATTTTAATATGCTTACTCAGATTATGATATAATCGAGAGTAGCCAAAACAATAACTAGAATTCACAAATCAAGAAGGTGAACTCGAAGTTAATCATTTTATTGAACGGTTACAAGTTGTGGTTGTAACTGAATTACAGAGAGAAAAAAGAAGAAGGATCATCTAGTCTAACTAGCAAATGAAATGAAGTAGCCTATTATAAGTAGATTGTTGGAGGGAAAAGCGATTTGAAGGACTCGTGCTTTGCACGTGACTGATTCTAACAGCTCCCCTGTTCCATTCATGTATCTTTACTTATGGCTCGTTACATTCCATTCCCCTTAAAGAGATCCTTGACCTCAAGGATCTAACACAAAATCAAGGAACCTTTAAACCATTACCATTTCTCCACTCATTTAAAGCCATAGACCACCATTACCACTGCCATAACTACCAACGCCATAACTCCTGTATCCCCCATAACCAGCATTAACGTTTGGTCCATCAAAACCATAAGATGGTTGACCATAGCCAAGAATACGCCAGGTAGCCACCACCAGTATTTTGCTGCAGGAATCTATTACCATCCATTTGACGATCAATAGAGCCAGAAGAATTATTACCTTGATAGCCACCACCAGGAGTTGCATCCTTAGGAAGTGCTTGTTTCACTTCCACGGCTTCCTTGTTCAGTTCATAGAAGATCTTCCGGAGAACTCTATCAACAGCATCTTCTGAGTCAAATGTGATGAAACCAGGTCCTCGAGGCCTCTGAGTGTTTTGGTCAAACATTGTTACCACATCTGTTACATCACCATAACTTTCAAAGCACTGACGGAATTGTTCTTCTGTCAAGGTAGCAGGCAATCGACCAACAGATATCTTTTTGGTTCTGTAATTTACCGCCCCTCCTGAGCTCCTCCCAACATTCCTTCCAGGTCTTGACGTTTGTTGTTCTCCCCTGAATAAAGTTCTCTAGCTTCCACAGTGTGTCCTTCAATAGTATGTGTATGTCCGTCTTGAAGAAGTGTACCCATATCATACTTTCTGTCTGACCGTGTAACCTTCTGAAGTTAATCTTCCTAGCAGCTCTTTTTACATGATTCTAGCCCATATTTTTTCCTCAATGGCCATTTTCAATGTCAAAGTTCCACTTTCTGTGCCTAAATTTGCATTATGTACCAACTATTTTCTTCCTTTTACGCCATTTCCAGGTGTCAAACTTCCAAGGTTTGCTCTTGAATTTGTCAAACTTCCAAGGTTTGCTCTTGAATTTGAAGTTAACGTGACTTGCCTTTTTCCTCAGGCTATTCCAACATGCCAAACTCAAATATCCCATAACTAAGACTAACTAGTGAAACATTCCTAATTCGACTATTCACATGTATAAAGCGTTTAGTCACCTGTGCAACATCTCCCTTCTGCTGCTTTTGTTGATTCAACAAATCATCATCATCATCATTTATGAATGCTTCCTAAGTTTCTGAACATGAGAATCATAATTAAGCAAGAACATTACCACTTTTGCTCACAACTTCCTGACCTTCAACATACAGTAGCTCATAGAATTTCCCCAACAGGTGATTACCATTTTGTTTGCAACCCATACTCCAAGTTTCAGGTATAGTGAATTCTTGCTTAGTACGTCTTCTTTCCATATTCATTATAGCATGATCACCATCAGATGCATCATGTGGATCATCAATGTGGTCTAACAACCATGGCTGTTTGTTATATTTTTCCCACCCGAGATTACCTACGACAAAGTCATTATCCTCTTTGCTGCCATCTTGTTTCCCACCATACCCTTTTTTATGTTTTTAACTTCTCTGTGGAAGCCACTATTCGCATCTTTCTCACTCAAGTTTATCACAACATCATGGACATCCATAACATCATAATTTGAATTCCCATTCCTACCTGAATCCTCTTCATACCAGCTACACCGTTAGCAAAATTAGCCAATTCGCTTACTTCCTCACTCCATTTAACCCCATCCTCTTCCATATCATCTTGACCATTAGTAACACTAACCATACTCTTTGCAACTACTGTAACCTTTTCCCCTAAAGTAGAACCATCACAACCATTCCCTATTCTTATGAAATTTTCCTCCCACTTATTGTCTTCAACTTTGTTAAGCTCAACACCCTCTTCAACAAACTATAGGAAAAGTTTAGGCATGTCCTGTTGCAGTTTTGTTCTTATAGTATTAATCAATATAATCATGTTACTATTGACCCTCTTCACACACTAATTGCGGTTGCACAACTATGTACATATATAGAGACAGGGACGGAGCCAGTAGGGGGGGCCAGAGGGTGCTCGGCCACCCCCAACCGGCCCAACTATGTTAGATCTAAGTTATAAGAAAAAGAAGATAGGTAAACGAGAAAAAAATTCTGGCCGGAGACGATCGATATTTTACAGAGGAGCCATGAAGAAAAGGATATATCAAACCCTTTTAATATTAGTTTTAATTGTGGCCCCACTCAACTTTATTGGATGCAGCAATAA
>CP139508.1:497986439-498115868 GCA_021014915.2 Artemisia tridentata subsp. tridentata | reverse complement strand
TGAAATGAAGTGTCATGTTATCTTTAGAGCATAGGTTGTGGTAACTCGGGTTAAATATTCATTCAATGTCACGTCAGCGCTACATCAGCTTTAACATTTTAACTTTAACTAAAAAAAAACACCTTTATCATAACTCAACTTTAACTCAACATTTTGGGCTCCACATTTTAAAAAATTACGATTTACAAATTAACCCTTTAACTATTTCATTCATTCAACAACCTAATATTTCATTAATAAACGTAAAATTACAATACAAAATAAAAAACGTTACGAATCAGATAAGAACTACCACATAAAAAAAACTAAATAAAAATGTTATTAAAAAAAAAAAAAAAAAAAAAAAAAAAAAACAAAAAACTGCTACTAAAACACTGGGTCTCAAATGTAAACACCACACTACCACAGGGATTAAACTGCAAATTTTAGTTATATATCATCTTCCCCATTTGTTTCTTGCTATACGCACTAAACACACATACAGTGAAAACACACACAAACACACTCAAGAAAACACACACTGCAAAATTACAAAAGAACAGAACAACTAATTTTAATGGGCGAAATGATTTTTTTTTTATTGTTTCATGCCTTCACGCTGTGTTAAAGCCTTAGCGTGGCTTCTTAACTTGGCCTTTAACGCGAGACCACGGTATGGTAACGCAGCCTTAACGGGGCCTGCGTTAAGATTTCACTCACTTCTTACGTGACCATACCGTGTGCTCTTATAAAACACTGTTTTATATTTTATATAATAATATAGATATAGATAAGATATATACATAACCCATTAACCCAAAAATTAGATGTCCACATGTTTAGATTCTCAATCCATGGGCCCACAGTTGATTTCGTGTTAGGTCAACTCAAGCAAGCTACCAACCACGATAATTGCAACTTAAGCTCAAGTTGTTGGAGTTGTTGGAGTTGACTTAATTAATGTGTGTCCCAAATCCCTTCGTGCTACAATCTTGTGTCAAAGGGTCATGTATGTCTATCAAAAAGAGAATATTTGTCTATTCAAAATAGAGATATGTTTGACTAATTGTAATGGTGACCATAATAATATTGGGAACAAATATTGTAATAAAAGATCGAGTACAAAAAAAAAAAAAAAAATAAAAAAAAAAAAAACGTACTTTACAAAAATCAATTAAATAAACACCCCACACACAAGCATACTCGCAGAAGTTGGTCGTTAGTTCGATCGACTTTCCATATTTTTTTTGCCTAGGACGCATCCCCAAAAGAGGGTGTAATGGAGGGATGCATCCTCTTTGTTGGTCGACCGACATGAAAACTGACATGAAGATCACTCATTATACTTGGTCTTATGTTCTGCCACAGTTAAAAAAAAAAAAAAAAAAAAAAAAAAGGTTAGTAACCGTATGCAATCTGACTTATAGAAAATATGTTTTCCAACTATGTGTTAGCGAAGTACTGATTTCTCAACGCTTATGTTAATTACTAGCCAAAACTTGAGATTTATCAAATGTATATATAAGGAGTGTTTTATACTTTTATATGAACTTCATTGACTAGTAGAGTAGTAGGAGTGTATTGTGTACACATGCTATGGTCATCAACGAAGAGGCAAAAATGACGGTGGTGATGGCGTGGTATATCTATGGTGGTTCAACGATGAAGATTCGACCATGGCGAATAACTAATGTGGTCCAGTTTTGCTAATTTAGAAGAAGATCCTCTCAAGTTGTTATACACAACTTGAGTAAAGTTGGACAATCACTAGCAATTGATCAAAATCCAATGACTAGTAATTTACACACAACTTTTGATTTGGACAATTGGATTTTGATCAATGGCTAGTGATTGTCCAACTTGACTCAAGTTGTGTATAACAACATGAGAGGATCTTCCTCCGAGATTTGCATGGTTCTTGACAATTTAATACACGAGATTTGAGCTAACCGTTAGATGACATTAAACCAGATAAATGACTCACTTTTTAGAAGGTTGTAAAAATGGGTTAGAAAGAAATCTACATATCTATCGTAATAAAGGAGATGATTAATTATAAAGATTGGATAATATTTTATTAGAAAATGCATAATTACATATATATCCAAAGCATGCATAAAAACCATTGTACTATATGCATCAAAAACTTGTACAAAGGATATATATGCAATTATTCATTTTGGAAGGGATATATATGCGATTATAAAAACCGTGCATGCTATTTAATTTAACCAAACTATAGGGGCGGATTTTGCAATATACTACTTTATTTATTTGTATTTTGGATCCTTCCATGCACCGACCAACTTTCATATTTAAATAACTCTACTGTAAAATTCCTCATTAAATTTTTCATTCATTAAATTCGTTACAAAACCTTAAAAAGTCGATTATAGTTATACACATATACAGTTTACATATCATCATCATCAAGCAAACACTAAAATTCATTCATTCACAATGTTTGGAATTAAGAAAAGATTCCAAGTCGCTAAACGGTACGTATGATCATTTGCATGATTTTGTCTGCATGATTTTGTCTTATGTTCATTGATTCGCATTCATGCATGTTAGTTTCTTATGATCAAGATATCAAGATTGCGTTTAGTTGTAGAAAATTTTCTTGGTTGTTTTTTACGTACTATGTTTAGTTGTAGAAAAGAACCGGTTAAAATTTAGAAAATGTGTTTAGATGCGTTTTTGAGAAACGTGAAAGCTTCAAAAGAAAATTTTGAAAAGCATAAATCATGTTGGTTATAAGTAAACTGGTAAACGAAGGAGGTTTTCTTGAACTTACCGGGAAGGGCGAGTCTTGGACTCAGATATACACCACTTAACCGTTTGTGACTCAAGTTGACTCAAGTTGTGTATAACAACTTGAGAGGATCTTCCTCTGAGATTTGCATGGTTCTTGACAATTTAATACACGCGATTTGAGCTAACCGTTGGATTTGAGCTAACCGTTAGATGACATTAAACCAGATAAATGACTCACTTTTTAGAAGGTTGTAAAAATGGGTTAGAAAGAAATCTACATATCTATCGTAATAAAGGAGATGATTAATTATAAAGATTGGATAATATGTTATTAGAAATTGAGAATGTGTTGATTGTACCATATCATTTTAAGTGTTTAACAAAGGAAATAATTAAATACTCATGGATCATATGATTCATATCAATTTGACACGATATTTTAACAACCCTTAATAGTAAATTCACTATTAGGGTTTATTTTTAGAGGTTTTCATGGGAAAAAAAAGTTCCTTAACCTAATTTTAAGCCTTGATACATGACAATCTTGTTAGTAGATAAAAGATAACAAAATATAAGGAATGTTGCTTATACAAACCAAGTCATATCATGTTTAGGATTGCAAACTTGCGAATTTATCCACCAAAAAATTTGTTAAAAGAGATTTATGAATAACCGTCCACCTTTTAAATCTAACTAGTCTCAACCAACTAAATGTTTTATTATTTTATTTATCAAAAGTAGCCTCTTTTTTTTTAAGCTACAAATAGCAAAAAAAAAAAAAAAAAAAAAAAAAAAAAAAAAAAAACACTATATAAATTCTTAAATAAAATCTCACCAACACATTGGCCGTCAACCATTAACTTTTTATTCGCCCGTCAGCGTTGAGTTTTATATTTTGACTTTTTTTTATTTAGAGTAAATTGAAAAATCACCCTTTAGTTTAGTTTGATCAAATCTAAAACACAACCTCTACAACTTTGAAAGTGCAAAGAGAGTATTTTTGGGGAACTTTGGTTTGCAACATAGATAAAACTCAAAGTATTTCATTAGGGGGCAGAACTATCGAATCACTATTAAAAATAAAAATTTAAGTATAGCAAGTTATAAGGCAAGGTTATAGCCCTATAACTTAGTTCTATGTTATAAGGCCTCGCGACAAATTTACCAGTCGAGTTATAGGACATCCTTTTTTTTGGAAGGGGGGGGGGGGTGCTTAAAGTGTGAGTCAGTGGGTGTCCTATAACTTGAATGATGAAGGGAGGGTATTTTTGGATTAAGTTATAAGTTTGAGTTATAGGTGGAAAAACTAATGTGACAAAAATTTTTGTTATAAAACGCGCCCTATGGCTCGTGGGCACATAATGCTCTAAGTATGTAAAATTTTGGAGGGGACAGGACCCACCCTAGCCTCATAAAAAGCTTCGTACCTAGTTAGCAATTATCATTCATTCAAAGATTGTTGAGGATAACTTAATTTGATCAAAACTTTTGTCGATATAATCTGATTCACTTATTTATCATCTCATATTTGTTGAAGTTCTTACAGCCTTTGTCCTATATCGTCTAATAGATAAAGTTTGTCCGGTATCCCTATGTGTCAGTGTCAACCGATATCCTCAACTCAAAATGTCAGATAAACTGTTAATGATTCTGTCCGCCATCCATAACTGCTTTCCACCAACAAAAACGGTTTCGTCTTGCCTATAAGCGCTTTCGAATCCCTTCTTGAAAACACGATACTTGCACATCAAAGTTTCTCTCATAACCGCGCCAACATTTTTACAGGGGCGCAGCTTATATAGGGCGGGGGGGGGGGGGGGGGGGGTCCGCTCGACCCCCCGAATTTTTATTTGCAATGTAGGGGTTATATAGTTTTCGTGTAGAAAAATTTCGGTATATTCGGTTTCGACCCCCCGAAATAGCGTTAGGAAAAAAAAAATTTAGATCCCAACCCCCCACTGAAAATTTTCAAGCTTCGCCACTGACCGCGCACCAACATTTTTAAAATTATAAAAACCGTGCATGCTATTTAATTTAACCAAACTAGAGGGGGGTATTTTGCAAGTTACTTTATTTATTTGTATTTTGGATCCTACCACCGACCAACTTTCATATTTAAATAACTCTACTGTACGTAAAATTCCTCATTAAATTTTTCATTCATTAAATTCGTTACAAAACCTAAAAAAGTCGATTATAGTTATACTATACAGTTTACATATCATCATTCATTCACAATGTTTGGAATTAAGAAAAGATTCCAAGTCGCTAAATGGTATGATCATTTGCATGATTTTGTCTGCATGCATGGTTTTGTCTTATGTTCATTGATTCGCATTCATGCATGTTAGTTTCTTATGATCAAGATATCAAGATTGCGTTTAGTTGTAGAAAATTTTCTTTGTTGTTGTTTACGTACTATGTTTAGTTGTAGAAAAGAACCGGTTAAAATTTAGAAAATGTGTTTAGATGCCGTTTTCGAGAAACGTGAAAGCTTCAAAAGAAAATTTTGAAAAGCATAAATCATGTTGGTTATAAGTAAACTGGTAAACGAAGGAGGTTTTCTTGAACTTACCGGGAAGGGCGAGTCTTGGACTCAGATATACATTACAAAAGTCATTTTTATCTCTTTGAAAAACTTTTCTGGTAAATATTCGATTTATACACGTTCGTTTTTTATTTTTTCCCTTTTCTTTGGATAATTTTTGTAGAACACTTGTATTTTTCTACAACTAAATGCAACCAAATTCATAATTTTTCATTTGTTTTTTTTCTTGTAATTGTGTAAAAGTTGACTTTGGCTGATCATGTGTTATGTCGAATGATTAATACAGTAAGATGTCATTAATGCTAGCAACGACGAGGATAAAGTTAATGAGGAATAAGAAAGGAGCACAGGTTATTCAAATGAGGAAGGAAATAGCTCAGCTGTTGGCAGCAGGAAATGATCGAACTGCGCGAATTAGAGTACAAATTATGGTCTTTTTATACTTTTTTTTTTTTCAGCATTATTAATTGGTATAGAAAATTATGTATGTTTTTGTTACCGCGATTATTGTATCAGGTTGTGCACTTAATCAGAGAAGAGAAGATGATAGGCGCATATGATTTGATCGAAATATATTGTGAACTAATTGTAGAACGTTTGCCTATTATCGAGTCACAGAAGTAAGCTATCTTTTATTATCGCTTCTTTAAAGTACTACTATTACTTAGCGATTTACTAATTTTGTGGCAATTTTTTTTGTGCTAGGACTTGTCCAATTGATTTGAAGCAAGCAATTACAAGCGTGATATTTGCAACTCCTAAATGTTTAGACATAACGGAGCTTGTGGATGTTAAGAAGAATTTTAGAGCGAAATATGGGAAGGAGTTTGTTACCGCGGCTACTGAGTTGATTCCTGGCTGAAGTGTAAGCTGCATGGTATGTTATTTGAAAGTAGATGTAGCAAAATGGGTCGGTCTATCTGGTTGGATCATGGGTCAAAATGGTTAACATTTTTGGATATGTTGGTTCTGAGTTGACACGATCACATGAAACACTTTTTCTGCAATTATGCTAACGAGATTTTCTTTATACTAATCTAAGTTTTGATAAAAATGCTACACGAGGATTTAAGCATAAAAAAAAGACTTTAGGTGACTCTCGAATTGTTTCCCTTTCAGCTAGATCTTTTTTTTACCCTTTTGACCCGTTAGAATGAAATTAACGAAATCGTTCCATTTACTAAATGGGTTGAATTGCAACGCAGAATTACATTTCTCATGAAAACATTTAAATTTATCAATCTTACTGTAATGTTTTTATATCTGCAGTTGGTTGAGAAGTTATCCGCAGTTGCACCAAACATTCAGACAAAAGTGAAAGTGTTGAGCGACATAGCAAAAGAACACAATGTTGACTGGGAAGCAACTTCATTCGAAGAATCAAAGCCTCTTGATGTCTTGTTGGTGAGTTGAAATAGCTTTCTAATTACTCTGTAATAATTGTATCTTTTTAGAGAACCTGTTAAAAACTGAATCTTTTCTTTGAGCAGAATGTGCCCACGAACTTTGAGCAGGCAAACCCGATAACCGTTGATCCTCCTAAGGTCCAAGCTTCAAATGTTCACAATGTACAAAGCCATCAAACAAGATCGAATGTACCTGTCGACTTCTCTCAGCAAAATAAAAGGTTCATATCAGATGCTCAGAATGTAACCCCTGCAGATACTGGCAGCTCTCAGTCGTCATATGCTTCTACTAGCCATAACGATGCGAGGCCTACAGGTATAGTAATCAGTCATAACATAAATCTATATCAACTATCCTATGAAATAATGCTTGTGGAGCCACTGAACTATTGCAAAAAAGGGTCTTGTAGGGTGTTAATCTGAATTGTGTGGCATAATCGTCGCCTTATCCTTTTCATGTAGTATAATTTTCATGAGATTTGGTGTAAATAAACCCGATTGAATAGTTGGGTGGCCGTTTATTAAACCTCGTAAAGTTGAGTGGCCTGCATTAATATTTGCAATATTATCTTATAACTATTTGGTTATCGCCTTATTATCTTATAATGTTACAGTGTTATCGATCATAGAGATTAACATTTTATCATTTTCTAATCAGGCATGGAATCTGGGTCAATGAAAAAGAACCAATCGTTCCGGAGTAACAGCAACTACAGCAATCATTCATCAGATAGGGATAACAGAAATATGGAGTTCAAGGATGCCACTTCTGCAGCTCATGCAGCAGCCGAGGCTGCAGAACGTGCTAGTTATGCTGCTCGAGCCGCTGCACAATTCGCTGGCCAAGGGAATGTAACACAATAGTATCCAACCGAATCACATGGGTCACATATCAGAGACGAAATGTCCCAAGTTTTATATAATGGCTCAAAATCGAAGATACAGAATCAGCAAGTGCGCAGATGCGATGAAACCGATTATGATGATGATCAGGGTTCTTCTTGTTAAAGATGATAATCAGAGGTGTGAAGAGAAAAAGAGACTGAGAAATTGTTTTTGTATTTTCTTGTGTGTCTTTACATCAAATCGTACAGAGATTAAATAGCCAATACAAAAGGCCTATAAAAGGAAAAGCAATAAAAGACATTGAAAAACTTTGCTGTACATTTGGCGAATTATATGGGTCTTGAGCTGGTCTTGTGCTCCAAGGGTCAAAGGTCTAAAATAGGAAATGATGGAGAACTGATCCTAAAAATCTTCAATCATATATTTCAACATTCCCCCTCAAGTTGAGTAGTGGGATTTTCAATGCTCAACTTGCCAAGACAATGATTGAAGATTTTTTCACTGACCGCCTTTGTTAGAATATCTGCGAGTTGGTTTTCAGAGCAGACAAACGGAAGTTCAATTATCCCTGCCTCAAGTTTTTCTTTAATGAAATGTCGATCAACTTCAATATGTTTTGTGCGATCATGCTGGACTGGATTCTCTGAAATTTGAATTGCTGCTTTGTTATCGCACAAAATTTTACTGGATTGGGTTGGAGAATATCCTATTTCTGTCAAGAGTTTTCGTACCCGTAATATCTCTGCTAGACCACGTGCTATACCTCGAAATTCTGCCTCAGCGCTTGACAAGGCTACTACCTTCTGTTTCTTGCTTCTCCATGTGACCAGATTTCCACCAACAAGAGTGAAGTAGCCAGATGTTGATCTTCGATTTCCTTTATCTCCTGCCCAGTCTGCATCGGTATATACGTGAGTTTCAAGATGCCCATTTGTCTTGAAAAGAACTCCATGACCAGGTGTCCCTTTGAGATATCTAATAATTCTCCACACGGCTTTCATATGGGTAACTTGAGGCTGATGCATGAATTGACTCACAACTCTGACTGCGTAGGCAATGTCGGGTCTGGTATGTGAGAGATAGATTAGTTTCCCTACTATTCGCTGATACTTTCCTTTGTCAGCTAGCTTAGCATTTTCCTCCATATAGAGCTTCTGATTTGGTAGCATAGGAGTACCCATAGGTTTGCAATCAATCATCCCTGTTTCTGCCAACAAGTCAAGGATATATTTCTTTTGACAGATGAAAATCCCTTGTCTTGACCTCATGACTTCGATTCCAAGGAAGTATTTAAGTCTCCCCAGATCCTTCATTTCAAATTCTCTGAATAGATTTACCTTTAACCTTGTCATCTCCTCTTTATCATCACCTGTGATTATCATATCATCAACATAAATAATTAGGCATGTTACAAGTCCATTCCTCCGTTTAAGGAACAGAGTATGATCTGAGTTACTCTGCTTGAAGCCATATTTTCTCATGGCCAAGGTAAATCTGCCAAACCAGGCGCGAGGAGATTGCTTTAATCCGTATAAGGATTTCTTCAAGCGACACACTTCTCTAGTATTGGGATCTTTCATGAGTCCAGGAGGGACTTCCATATAGACTTCTTCCTTGAGCTCTCCATGTAAGAAGGCATTTTTTACGTCAAATTGAAGGAGAGGCCATTCTTTGTTTGCAGCTATGGAGAATAGAACCCTGATTGTGTCGATTTTGGCCACTGGTGAAAAAGTCTCAGAATAATCAATTCTGTATGTTTGAGTGTACCCCTTTGCCACCAGTCGGGCTTTGTATCTTTCAATAGTTCCATCTGGCTTGTATTTTATGGTGAAGACCCATCGGCATCCTACTGGTTTTTTTCCAGGAGGAAGGGTACATCTCTCCTACGTGTAATTTTTGTTTAGAGCATCCATTTCGACTTCCATTGCTTCTCTCCATTCTTTAGACTCAAGGGCTTGTTCAACTATAGTTGGAATTTCTTCAGAACATAGAGATGTGGCAAATGCTTTGGCTTCTGGAGATAAATTTTGTGCTGCCACGTTTGCCATTGGATATCGAGAGCTTCGAGCTTCCTTCTCGGGAGAGTACCTTTTTGGAGGAACTCCTCTGTTGGATCTTGGGGGTAGAACATATCTGTCTGGTTCGACCGGTGGTGATTCCTGTTTTGACTCATCCTCAAGTAACTCAAGAGTTTCAACATGCTCATGTTCTTCATAGTTAGTAACCGAATCAGATGAATTATCACACTCTTGAGTTTGAGAATTACTTACCTTGGACGCCAGGTTGGGAGGAGCATCTTGGGTAGCACTGATATTGGGATCTTCAAATTGTGTGAATGGTTGGGGTGACTCGTCTTGGGTACTGTGATTAACTTCTTCAGATGATGGCATCCATTTTAACCAACTCAGTGTGTCATAATCTTTATCCCCCTGACCAGTGTGTTTGGTATAAAAATATTGGGTTTCAAGAAAGTCACAATTCATGGTGGTGAACATATGACGTCTGTTTGGGTTGTAACATCGATACCCTTTTTGATTAACTCCATACCCTAGGAAAACACATTTTTCGGCACAAGGTCCAAGTTTGTCGCGTTCAGTTTTGGGTATATGAACAAACACAGAACAACCAAAGACACGTGGCTTTAGGGTGAGAGTTGGAGGGATTTTGGTAAACTCTGATAGGGTTTGAAGAGGAGTTTTGAATTTAAGAGCATGTGTTTGTAGCCGATTAATGAGGTAAGTAGCTGTGGCAACAGCCTCAGGCCAGAATGATTTAGGAACTTGGTATAGGTGATGTAAACATGAATTAACAATTAATTAATATAAAACGCAGCGGATAAACATCACCACAACGGATCCATAGTGCCATATGATCAATCAAATAAATAAACACATAATTTATACCTTTGTAGCGTGATCCGGGAGTCACCAACAAAACCCTTATGTCGAACACTATATGAAACCCAAGTGATCAAAATAGATCACCTCTATGATATGTCCACACTACACGTCCTTGATCACCACCCGATGCTAGTCTAAACCCCATAACAATCATTCTTGGTACAACCTACAATAGATAATATCAAGAGAAGATCAAAACCACAAAACCCTAAGAGGGTTGTTATTGTGCCGTGACCAAGAGAGGGAGAGGAGGAGGGAGAGAGTTTCAATTAGCCTTAATGATAATTGATTGATTATGATTTGATCAAATCCCTTAATCTTATCATAATTATCTTACATTTAGGCCCCTTAACTAGCTCCATAATTCCCTTTGATCCCTCCATATGGCCGGCCACATTAGGGGCCCACAATGGCTTGCCCGTTGTTGGCCCGGTCCAAAAACACTAAGTCTAACTTAGTATTTAATGGCCCGTTACCGATCTTGAGTTACGTAGTCGTTTATATATTGTAAATACGATAAATACAATCTATAAAATGGTGTCTCTGTGTATAAGTGTGTGACCCCATAGGCTCACATATGTCTAGCCATATAATTAGTGATTATGACACGAGCATTCTCCAACAGCTCCCACTTGCGACGTCATAATAATCAAGTAATTATACAAGCAATGGTTAGCGTCTAGCAACACGCCAAAGCCCCTAGAAATATGTGAGGTTAGTTTCTTAAACGTCTCATTTCAGATGGTTTATATGTCATCTATCCTTTTGTTTCAGATACCATGTTGAACATTAGACATGGATCAAAAGTCATTCTAAAAGTTCAACTATTATGTTTCTCGATACGGATATTGAATAAGATTACCAAGTGAATTAAGATTCATCTTAATCTCATTTGGGTACGGCCATACAAACATCTGTTCAATTCATCGAGGGGCCCAATAGTATCTAACTCCAAAACAAGTGGAGGAACAAATCCCATTTTGACTACACGTGTCATTCACATGCTTCATATCACTCCTGATAATGGCTTTTATAACTACCTTATTCAGGATAGCGTTTAACCATATCAAGGAATGAAATTCCACACGTGCAAGACCTGCTTGCATCTCAAGTCTGAGGATAAGAGACATAACCTCTTGCGAGATTCACTATTGACGACGATCCATGTAGTGAATACTCGTAGGTTGGGTCAATCCAATGTTCATCCCAATGAACAACATGTGAGTGTGGCAAATAAATCACCAACACGCTCACATTTGTCTTAATTTTGATGATACTCCCGTATCGTCAACCGACAATGGATAATTTTAGAATAAATAAATTATTCATGGATTAAACATGCAAATATAGAACACAGTAGTATAAATGAAGACGATCATACCCAGTATATCAATTCATTGTATAATACAACTGCTTACAGTTCCATTATCCAAATACTAAAAACAGATATGCATAAGACTACTCATAGGTCGGGATCCGATGTTCCCACCATGATCGAATCATGTTGTACAAGACAACAAGTAGTCATCTGAGTAAACTTTGAGAATACTTGTTTCAAAACTCATGAAAGGTTTGAATGATGATTGTCCTTTGTATGTGCACATTCAAGTACAAGACGAGTATCGCAACAATACATTCCATAGGGTGTTTGAAGCCAGCAAAACACCTACTTTAGATAGTCATCTGAATAGTTTCTCAAACTATAAAGTATTCTTATTCTTTTAATGTATAACGCATTAATGCTCTCAGTCGAGCACATCTAGTCAGCAATGTCATCATTCATGATGACATCCTACCATGACTAGGGTTGAGTATTATCTCAGTTAAATAAGCATCAGCGTATGCAAACAAAACAGAGCTCCTCAATTATCCGTAAACGTTTGAACATATCTTTGGTCCTATGTAGGTCCAATATAATGTTCGTTTAACAATTATCTAACGACTTTCACTTAGATATTGGTTGTTATCAACTCATCTTGCATTCATGCAAATGATAAATATATAGTCCAATACTTAATATGACTTACATGATGAATCCTTCAGTCAAACTTAAGATTTCCAATCATGTGTTCAATCTCATCAAGTAAGATTGATCATTGAGACTCCCCTCAATAACGTGTCATATTGTGTTTAGACTTAATAACCGCTTATGTTTATTCTAATAAACATATATATATAACAAGGTTATATGTTTTATTTTATAAATCCCTCAAGAGAAACTCCATTCCAAGCTAAGGATTAAAGTCTAGCTTAGGTGGAATATTGTTTCTAATATGTCAATGACATATGAGATTTAAGAAAATAAATAAAATGCTCCAACTTGCTCTCAGTGTACTTAGGAGTAATCTTATTAATCAAAATCAAGTCAATGATTTTATGATTAACACAAGATCTCTGCTCCTAGATGCATGATCTAATCCACACATGGATTCTTGTATCTTGTATACTTAATAAAGATTACATGGATTCATAAACCCTTTTGATTACTCATCGTCCTCGCAAAGGTAATCAACAAGAAAAGTGTTTTGATATCCTATTGTCATATTTCATATACATGAAATCAGGTATGACAATTAATCGTCTTTATACATTTAATGTTTGTAGCTAGGAAGATTTAATCATAGTCAATTAATTGAGTACGAGTAAACTCCATTTACTACATGTGCATTAAATGTGTGTACAAGTTTGTCCTTTTGAGTCTTCTCATCAAGAAACTCATTCTTAACCTCACAGTCTAACTGATTAGTAAGAGATCAATCAAACTCCACGAGTGATTGTCTTTCAAGGACTGCATCTTAACATTCATAGTTTTGAGCTACTCATCAGATACAATATCTGATAATGCATTTCAGTAGTTAGCAGGTTCACCATGATCCTCTAACTTATGTCCCACAACATTGATATAAAAACTATATCATTCAGGTGCAAGAGGTATCCTTGTGGATTTATGAATGAGAGATATCAATCTATGGTTTAACATATCCATGTTCAACCTTAGTATGACATTAGCAAGTGTACTCAGAAGGTTGTGTATTTAGTTCTTGAACAACTTCAAGGTCTAAAGGTACTCCCACTTGCTTTTGTATGTAGAGACTAATCTCTAGATACTAAGCATCTTGAGTAACAATAAATTGTTTTCAAGTGGGACATCCAAGATACACCGTTAGTTCGTGACTCTAGTTTATTAATTACTTACTCTTAAGTAGTTAACAAATTCAGAACTTCAATTAAGACATGATGAGATTCATCCCATGCCATAATACAATGGTGTCTTAAATTCCTTCTGGGTTGGAATCATATTGAGTGTACACATGGCACATCCAATTTCTAACCTTGATAGCTTTGGAGGTAAGACAGTTTAAGTTATCAAAGATCAAACAATATCAATAGTGTTTGATTTTCCATGATGGACATACCATAAAGTTGTGGTATTCCATGAGGACTGATGTTGTGAGACTATCACACAACTCATTAAATGAACTTATACTTTTGGGCTTACATATCTACCAACCAAGTCAAACGAGATGGTATTAATAGTAATTTTAGCCTACTGCATACTTTACATCATGTGTATGTTTTGACTAGAAAACATAAACATTCAATATTATACGTCGTAAGTGTACATGTCTTAACACGAAGACATAACAAATCAACGTCTTACTTTACGTTATAAGTCTTTCAACAATTAACGGAAATTATGTTTGTGTCTTTACAAGAGACCTAAACATATTCAACTAAAGTAATTACGAGCGCCGACACTTGGCCTCAATAGTAAATTCAAGTTAATTTCATACTTCATGATTATGGCTTTACAAGAAAACATAATCATACTTACTAAACGATTAAGTGAATATGTTGAAGTAGCTTTTCATGTTATCTTGATATTTGTTCTAATTAGGGCAACCTACATTTTATGTGTAGAAGTCCTAGTAGAATCTTAGTTTCTTACCTTTCAGTCAAGAAAAATTATTAGTCATATTGTTATATGTTGTACCTAGCACACAATTGAGATTTCTCCCACTTGTGCATGGCACAACATCACGAGAGTATACAAGCACCACTACGCTCTTGTGTTTGTATGAGCAATATGACAATGTCTAAGATAACATATGATTTTTAGTCAAAATCAAAATATAGATATGTAGAACTTTATCGTTTTAATAATGAATCATGCACAACAAGTTTATAGATAACATTTCAGGAAGCAACATCAGGAACGCGACAAGTTATCTTATAAAATTTTATGCAATGGTTCTTATATAAACTATGATGCTTAATATGTGGAAAGTAATGTATTATTTCAAGACAATCTGGAAATAAGATGGGCAACTTGCAAGGTATTAAAGCTTACAGCTCCCACTGGATTAGACAACATTACATGTGTTTCGTCACCAGTAATATAATCACGTAGCTCCCACTGGATTAGACAACATTTTATGTGTTTCGTCACCAGTGGAGAGTGAGTGGTGATTGGATACTTTCTATCTTTCTTTGAATATCTACACATTATTGCTAATGTGAGTCACTTTGACTAGTAAACATGTACTTAGGAATTCAAGAAAGTGCATCAAGTTCTAACATATAGATGATGGGCTAGCCATCATTGCTATTTTAACTTGAAAATAGGCATGCATTTCCTCCATAATTGGTCTACTTTACCACAATGGTATGTAGGACCTTAGTAGGCTTATTGGGTTAAGACAAACTGCTAGGTAATCATGCTAGTAATTGCCTTTACCACTTTGCGGTTTATTGATATT
Organism: Artemisia tridentata subsp. tridentata; assembly: GCA_021014915.2. Taxonomy (NCBI): domain Eukaryota; kingdom Viridiplantae; phylum Streptophyta; class Magnoliopsida; order Asterales; family Asteraceae; genus Artemisia; species Artemisia tridentata. The sequence continues at coordinate 498,100,672 of CP139508.1, read as the reverse complement.
TTCTGTCTTCTAATTAAACTCATTTTAGTTTGGTAGCTATAGAAAACGTGTTCTCTAGTTATCCAAATATCTTATGTTTCATCAATGTTTCAAAACCGAAACTAGGGTTATAAAACAACTTTGAAAGAATAAGATGTGTAACCATACTTAACCGTTTTGACTTTTATAAGACATCACGATTTCTAGAGTAGGTGTTCTTTGAGTTTGATTAGAATTTAGAAAAAAAAATCAAATATTCCTATTATGGCTTTTCCTCATAAAGAAAAAGGATAGGAACAAGTCTCTTTCTTACAAGGAAAGAGCGACTCAGTTCGTACTTTTAACAAGAAAAGAACAAACTTTCGTTTACGGTTGTGTTGCATTAATTCATTAATTGATTTTACAAAGTTCCTTTTTTAGTATTTTCGATAATTATCCTTTTATAAATTAACTACCCCATGTTTATAATATAAAACAATTAATTTACGAAAAGGCTAAGATCCACATTGTGCTTCTACTATCACATCAGTTGATCTGCTAGCAATAGTAGATTCAATTGGTAGGCGACGATCACCAATTGTATTACATGTACAACTCTTAGATCCTTATGGGACTCATGGCATCTAGTGTCAAACAACTAGTGTCATGTAGGCATGTTTAGTCCCATCTTTGCCTCGGGTCAAGGTCTAACCGCTTAACTCGATTAAGTCATCCAATTTGAAAACGTGTGATAATATATCTAGGTCTCACGCATAGAGAATAGTCACCTTGGGTTACAATTCAACCTAGGTCCCACGCATAGGCAAAAAGTAATTGCAAGTGTCCTCAAAATTGGATGGCACGACTTAAATTTTGACGGGTAAAATATTTTGATGTGGATCAAAAGCGTGTACGAAAGAAGCATGCATTCATTCTTCGTAGCACAAGTTAAAAACTTTTCTTAACTTAAGTCTAATCATTGTTTTAATTTATGTGTGTCAAGTTGTCCATTTCAAGACTAATATATATCCTATGTGGATTATTATTTAGTTTGGACAATACAAATAAATAAATAAACAAACAATCTCAACCGGTTTAAGTGTTGTTTATATAGAAAACAATGATTTTAAGTTTCAAATCATATTTAAACTTAGTTAAACTAAATCATAAGACTTAGTTCAAAATGGTTTATGTTTTGTTTTAAGTTTTATGAAAACAATTTTCGTTTTTCATGTAGTCACAACCATACAAAAAACAACCAAACAAACATACAACCACAATATGCAAAGCCTCAACCGATGAAAATCCTATGCTTGGTCTTGTGAGCCATCACAAGAACCAAGAGTCAACTAGGGACTTATATCACAACCACATGGAGGGCTCCCACTTGCTCCAAGACAATCATGAGCAAGTAAAAAGCCCATAATGCACATGAACTTCAGTTTCTGTCAGCCCAGTTTTTCTGTTTTGCAAGGCCCAAATGCCCAGGAAGATCACCTCCTCATGATTCGGCCCAGTTGACAAAGTTGTAGCCCTATGTCTTGTGGACCTGCACCAAAAATTTTAGAAAAAAATACCTTACCAATCAGCAGGTAAGCACGTTTTCCCAACAGGTGTCCAGCAGCAACTTTCAGTCTACAACTCTTCAATCTTTCGCCTTTTGCTTCCAAGCTCTTGTTTACAATACATATAAAGTAAAATACAACTAATCTACTTTGTATCTACTGTAAAATGCCCAAACATTGGCTACACCAAAAATGAATTACATTACAAAAGTGCCGAAACAATGGCAAACCCCAAAACAAGAAAAACCAACCAACAATCACAATCACAACGCACAAGTGGTCTAGGTTTTCATCGGCTTTGCATATGAACACATAATAATACATTCAAATAAAGATTATTACATGGTGTTGGCTAACTCCATGGACAAACATGCATGTATTTGCCATGGATAACAAAATAAATAGCAAGAAATAAATTGTTAGCCAACGAATCGAAGAAATAATTAACAAGAATTAAAACCCCGAATGGTACGCGTGACAAATGGCCATAGACTCATAACCCGCTGATATTCGGACCTTCTTAACATCATTTTACCACAGAAAAATAAGCCTCATGGGCTGATTTGAAATCGGGTTAAAAATCTTCCAAAAAACACGTTTTTAGGCCATTTTACGGGTACCGATCAAGTAAATAAACAACGTATGCATAATAAATGGCTATAGGATCAAAAAGTCCAGATCTTAAGACCTTAATCAAGTCGAAATATTGAGAATATTCAAGCCCTAGGGGCTGTTTTAAAATCACACTTTTAAATCCATTAAAAAACAACGTTTTTAGCCATTTTTACGCATACAAGATGATCATATGACAACATATGATGGCTCGTGATACCACTATAGGTGATGTAAACATGAATTAACAATTAATTAATATAAAACGCAGCGGATAAACATCACCACAACGGATCCATAGTGCCATATGATCAATCAAATAAATAAACACATAATTTATACCTTTGTAGCGTGATCCGGGAGTCACCAACAAAACCCTTATGTCGAACACTATATGAAACCCAAGTGATCAAAATAGATCACCTCTATGATATGTCCACACTACACGTCCTTGATCACCACCCGATGCTAGTCTAAACCCCATAACAATCATTCTTGGTACAACCTACAATAGATAATATCAAGAGAAGATCAAAACCACAAAACCCTAAGAGGGTTGTTATTGTGCCGTGACCCAGAGAGGGAGAGGAGGAGGGAGAGAGTTTCAATTAGCCTTAATGATAATTGATTGATTATGATTTGATCAAATCCCTTAATCTTATCATAATTATCTTACATTTAGGCCCCTTAACTAGCTCCATAATTCCCTTTGATCCCTCCATATGGCCGGCCACATTAGGGGCCCACAATGGGCTTGCCCGTTGTTGGCCCGGTCCAAAAACACTAAGTCTAACTTAGTATTTAATGGCCCGTTACCGATCTTGAGTTACGTAGTCGTTTATATATTATAAATACGATAAATACAATCTATAAAATGGTGTCTCTGTGTATAAGTGTGTGACCCCATAGGCTCACATATGTCTAGCCATATAATTAGTGATTATGACACGAGGATTCTCCAACACTTGGGAGTCAATTAAGAGAGCACGGGTTATCTCTAGGAGGATACGGTTTTTTCTTTCAACAACACCATTTTGTTCGGGGGTATGTGCACATGAAGTTTGATGAATCATTCCTTTTTCTTGAAAAAATTGTTTCATGGAATTATTCACAAATTCACTTCCATTATCTGATCGCAAAATTTGGATGGATTTTTTGAATTGTGTTTGGATCATGGCGTAAAACCAAGTGAACTTTTCGAAAACTTCAGATTTATGCCTAAAAAAATAGATCCAAGTCATACGGGTACAATCATCCACAAAGAGTAAAAAATACCTAAAGTTTTGTCCTCCAATAACAGGAGCCGGACCCCATATATCTGAGTGAATTAAAGAGAAAGGTGACTCCACTTTTGTGTTATTTGGTTTAAAAGTTGACCGACGGCTTTTAGCAAGCACACAAGTTTCACAATTTATTGGTTTATTTGAAGGAAAAAGTTTAGGGAATAAAAGGTGTAGATACCGAGTGGACGGATGTCCTAGACGCCTATGCCACAACCAAGCTTCCCGTCTTGTAGTTCCATGAGCAAGCATCACAGTACCTTGTTGAGTCACCTCATCCACGTAATACAATCCTTGGCGCTCAGTGCCACGTCCAATGATCACTCCCGTCCTGATATCCTGTAAAATGCAAAAAGTGGGATGCATCAGTACCGTACAATTGAGTTCTTTTGTCACATGGCTTATTGATAATAGCTTGTGTGACAATGAGGGAACATAAAGACAATTAGATAGTTTCAAAGTTGGTGAGATCTCAATGGTTCCCCCTCTTTTTACATCCACTATCTCTCCACTCGCCGTTTGGATGTGGTTTCTTCTTGGATTAGAAAATGAGTTGAAGTCTGATAAGTCATACGTCATGGTGTCAGTTGCCCCGCAATCAAATAACCATTGTTTATCTTGTTTTTCAGACCAAGTTTGAGCCATATTGGCCCTTCCAACATATTTATGGGTTATTTTTCACTTTCTAAAACTTTCCTCTAGGAAAGGATTAAATGTGGCTGTATGTGATACTTTCATTTCTTGAGGCACTGAACGCGGGTTTGGCTTCGGATATCCGGGTTCAGGCAGCGCTTGTGGATTTTTACTCGAAATGTGGGATGTTGTTGAATGCATGTATGGTGTTTGATAAAATGTCTGAGAGAGATGTGGTTTTGTGGAACGCTATGATTTCTAGGTGTGTTTGTTGCTTTGATTACCGGGAAGCTCTGGGTTTGTGGGTGTTTGGATGTCGGAGCCGTGGCCGGAGAGGAGACCGATCGGAGCTCCGGTATTTTTTTTTTTTTGGGTTTAAATCAAAGAAATTTGGATGAACATGGAATGATTTTCAAAATCATGAACCTGGCTCTGATACCATGTTAAAGATGATAATCAGAGGTGTGAAGAGAAAAAGAGACTGAGAAATCGTTTTTGTATTTTCTTGTGTGTCTTTACATCAAATCGTACAGAGATTAAATAGCCAATACAAAAGGCCTATAAAAGGAAAAGCAATAAAAGACATTGAAAAACTTTGTTGTACATTTGGCGAATTATATGGGTCTTGAGCTGGTCTTGTGCTCCAAGGGTCAAAGGTCTAAAATAGGAAATGATGGAGAACTGATCCTAAAAATCTTCAATCATATATTTCAACACTTCTTCTCCCGAAATAAGTTCAACGAAAAAGAATAAGGCTCAGTTCACAAGTGGCAAATGGTAAGTTCCACATCGCGTTCTTCTCGCTCTCATTCGAATGACAAGAGAGGTGAATACGATGAGTTGACTTCCAACACAAAAAAAGTTGGTAGAAAAACTGTTGTTGACCAAGAAACCGTTGTTAGAGAAACTAAGAAGACAAGCTCGTTTGGTCATGCTCGTAGAGATGATGAATCCGAAAGTTATGATGTTGATTATGATGGTCCTAGGTTTGATGCGGGATTCGATGACATTGTATTGGACAATGCGGCTAAGTCATTTTTTCCATCTCCGTATAAAGAAGAAAATTCATACATTTGGAGCCCGATAAAGAACACCTGCAACACAACGAACCAAGTGAATCCTGCACTTTTAGATGAGGTGGCGCTGAGATGGGAGACAAATAACGTGTTATTCGTTCTCCCCACACCTTGCACTCTTTGAGTTTGTTACTAGTTATCGAGAACTGAATGATATAATATTACTCTTTGTGTCTTATGTTGCTTGGAAAAGCTAGATCTGTACGTGGCATGCTCCTAAAGTGAAGTCCCGACGTTTATATGTTATTTTCGTGGCTTTTTTCGGTGGATATGGAGATATCGTAACAACATCATTTTCTGTGCTCAACCGATGAAGAAAGGTGTTCTCATTGATAATATCCGGGCCTCTTATTTCTCTTGGCTTTCTTACAGGGGCCGTATGTCGAGTAATTGGGTTGAATGGCTAAAAAATCCTTTGTTGATTGCGGGTTCGTGATGGTTGTTTATTGGTGTTACAAGCTTTTGTTTTCTGTTCGGAACATTAGCTTCTTTGTCTCTTTTTTCTTTTTTCCTCGGGGCTTGTTTGGGTCTTCATCAAAAACACTCCAGAGTGAAAACCGGTGGCTCGGCCTCCGTGAGTGGGGATTTTTCTCTAGTCTCGGGTTTCCTATAATTGGCTAGAGTTTTTTCATCCCTTTTGTAGGTCTCGCAGTTAAAGCCTCGAGTAGAGTCTAGTTCATGTAATTGTCTAGTCTGTACTGTTTCTGCTTCTAGCGCCTTGCTAGTAGCATTATATATATATATATATATATATATATATATATATATATATATATATATATATATATATATATATATATATATATATATATATCCCTTTGCCGTTCCAAAAAATAATATTACTCTTTGAGGTAACAAAATGATATCTTATCATCAAAAACATTGTAAGAAAAAATGTCACCCTCAGATAATTAGGGGAAGAGATCCTCTCAAGTTATTTACAACTTGATTGATCAAGTTGGGCAATTATCAACCATTGGATTACTCAAATCGAAAGAACATGAGATGATTTGAGCCATTGGATTTGATCCAATGGTTGATAATTGCAACTTGATCAATCACGTTATAAATAACTTGAGAGGATCTCTCCGATAATTAGTGAGTTAATGCTGTTCCACTATAGGAAAAGAAATGTGATATTTTGTTTTTTAATGGCTTTAATCAGAGTTCTTGTGAGAATCAACTATTGAAAGTTAAATTTCACCTCCACATTTTTTTTTCAAGCAAAGTAAAACTTGTGACATATAAGCAACAAAAGAGTGTAATCAAGCCCGAAAGAAATCTCCTGAAACAAAGAAAAACAAGGATACGAATTAGTAGTTAGAATGGGTGTAGGCCACGTTCTTTATACTGACCAACGTGTCTTCCATGTACCTGTTACACTTTGTTGGAATATGAATAACATAACAATTATTTAAACATATAAACATGCACATCAAGTACGCAGCGGAATAAGGATCTAAACACTAGTAATTAATTAACTAAAAATAAAGAACATGCATTCCTTTTTGATTACTAGCTAAACAAGTAATCGAGTATCCAAGAACCGGTAAAACCCTAGATTAGGGTTTAGTGAATGTCGACTATATGCTAGTCGAATGGGGAAAAGTCACTCAAGCTTAAGCAATGTTGCAAAAATCGTGAATCGGTAGCGTGGCGGTCGACCACCCTGCAGCGATTAATCGGCCAAGGCGGGATTAATCGGTGATTAATCGGATTGGCATTTTTTGCATGTTTTGGGTATTTTTGGAGACCAAACTAAAGATCGTAACTGATTCCAAGCCTACTATGTTTTCAAACCTCAATAAAAGGCTCCAATTCTGATTATGAGGCTCATTGTGTGTTATAAGTGAAATAAACGATCCCCAAATTAAGTAGAATGCCTAAATTTTTAATATTTTTTAAACCTGACCGATACGGCCGATTTTTGGCCCTTTTTTTTTTCCCCAAACCGATTTTTTGTCCGATTTTCATAATTCGACAAGGTCGGCGGCCGATTACCGATATATCGACGAGCGGCCGATTTTTGCAACATTGAGCTAAAGTAAGCTTAATCTCCGTTCTTGTACACACGTATTAGTAGCGTTTCAATGTGAAAAGCTAGGTTCAAGTTCACAAAACAAATCCAACACTTAATGTGTATGTAAGATCGATTTTCCCAAGGTGTTTGGGAATGAAAACCGATCGGCCAGGACACAAAGAGGAAAGAAAAAGAGAAGTTGGTTTGCTAGGGAATCAAGATTAGAGAACTATGAATACAAGGGTTTGTATTTATAGAGTTCTCAAACTTGTTCACCAAGCTAGGGCATCAAACCCTCTCTTCTTGGGTTGGGTCGGCCGAACATATGGATCAAGAGGGATTCTAGATCCTTCTTGACTTGTATTTTCATCCATAGTCCCTTAACTTAATATTTAACGTCCGTTATCCAAACCCCGTTAAATATTAACGACCGTTAAGTGTTTATTTGTGAAATGAATAATTAAATCATAACTTATTATATATTAATTATTCAAACATTGAAACTCATACGTAATGTGTGCAATCCCAAAGTCTCATGTTCGAAACTGGTCATACGTATATTAATTTATATCCACAACTTTAACACACTTGACCTTATGTAATCCCTTCAACAATCTCCTAGAAGCAAAGCCTAAAAAGACACACTCCACTACTTGAAGTGATAGTGATCAAATGTTCCTATAACATTTGGTAAACTACTTAAAATATAAAGTAGAGGTAATTACCAAAATGGTATTTCAAAAAAAGAATGGTCCATTTAATAGTCACTCTCAACTCCTCTTTCCCAATTTGGTCATGCTCGACTGCTCGACTCCACCCCTTTTGTGACACGTGTCTCTGGCAAGTACAATGTTAGGTGGCATTATTTTATTCATTTAATATAAAATGACAAATATACCCTTAATTATTAACACACACATTCCTACCTACCAAACTCACCTCATACAGTCCACTCTCACTCATCTCTTCTCTTTTACCTGGTTAGTTGCAGTCTACACTCACACACTCAGTCCACTCTCACTCATCAGTCATCTCTTCTCTTTCTAATTACCTCTATAAAGTATTCTAAAGTAGAAAAGAGAATATTATATTTATCTTCTAATTATTATGAATAAAAGTTTTAAAAAACTAATTATAAATAAACCTGTGGATTAATAAAGCAATGTAATCAATCATCATAAATTAATAATTGAGTGTGCAGGCCCATTAGCCGAAAAATTAGATGCCCACATGTCTTAGATTCTCAACCACGGTTAATTTCTATTTGGTCAACAAGCAAGCATTACCTACCACGAAATTTTACACTAAAAATTGTAACTTAAACTCAAGTTGTTGGAGTTGACTAAATTAATGTGTATCCCAAATCCCTTCGTGCTACAATCTTGTATTCTTGTGTCAAAGGGTCATGTATGTCTATCAAAAGGAGAATATTTGTCTATTCAAAATAGAGATATGTTTGACTAATTGTAATGGTGACCAGACACAAGACGCGCAGAAACGAATTTAGATAAACACTAATCCAAGAGTGAAACCAAGGCGCACCTTGCGGGAATAAAACCCAAAACAAGAGATAAACTCTAAAATAAACTTTTATTAATGATTATCTGAATACTAAACAATAAAACCAAGCCCTATATTTATAGGGAAGTCAAACTTGGAAAGAAAGTAATTAAATTACATCTAGAACCATCTTAACTCAAAATAAGGAAACTGACCCTCGACATGGTTACGGCGTAAGTGAAAAGTCCCTTTACAGCGTAACCGACCTAAAACTGAAATAAGGAAACTTAACACGACCTAGTTACGGCGTAAGTGAAGAATTCAGTTACGGCGTAAATGTGACATAGTGAGTTTTACGGCGTAAGTAAGGCTTCAAGCTTACGCCGTAATTTAAACGACACCTACGTTGCTCGGCTTTGAATCCTGTCTGCATTATTCCCTCTCACTTTAGAAGAACTCATCCTCGAGTTCTTGCAATCAAGGGCTTCATCTACCTCGAACATCTTCTCATGACGAACCTTATCTTCAGTATATTTGCGCTTCACATTAACTCGAGTACTTTCATCTTTTTTTACACGTCTACCACACTCTCAACGATCAACCCATGACCCTAAACATCGGTTGGTGTACTCCTTATCAACGATCACCAAGTCTTCAATTGCAATAAAAATAGTTTCTTTGCTTGCCATTGAAAACTTTATTGGGTCTCTTATAATCATATTTAAAATAAATCCACTATTAAAATCACAAACCTTTAAGTCATTGACGCATTCGGAATTCCCTTTAGGCTCATAATCAAAATCCTTTACCTCTTGATCAATGTTAGAACCCGCAACTTCATCATCACAAGTCTTCAAAACACCATCTTCTTTTGTTGTTTCCAACATCAAAGTTGAGATTTTGTTAGCATGTGTATCACAAATTTGAAGGTCTTGCGTTTTCTTGACATGCTTTTCAACAACTTCAACTTTCACCATCTTTTCTTCTTCCTTAACCTCGCATTTTGGTAATTTTGGTTTGACTTTAGGTGGAACCATAACAATCCTTTTTTCCTTCCCATGAGAAAAGATAAAGATTTTTTTGAAAATCATACATGCCCTTAACCTCATGTACCCAAGGTTTTTGTAACACCCCAAAAATCGGGTCCAGCGGAAGCATACATGTCACTGGGGTGCTACTCAATTGGTATCACAACACAAGGTTCAAAGAACGGTTTTACCTCAACCATTTAGAAGAAAATTTCATTATCAAAACGTTAAGTTTACATCATCTGAAAATAGTGCGGAAGTAAGGCCCATAAATAAATAAAGCGGTCCCAAATATAAATATCAGAGTCGTCTATGACCATGCCTCTTGCCAAGCGCCTCCAGAGATAAGCTATAGCATTAAACCTGAAAATACATGCTAAAAGGGGTCAGCTTACGCTGGTGAGTTCATAGGTTTTAGTTTAAAAGCATGGTTGAACCAAAAGGTTTTCTAGTTCAAATCATCGTTCGCAAGCAAGACAAGTCTAACGTAGGCTAACACTGCCAAAATCACGGGTTAAGAAAAAGTATAATAGTGGACCATGATAAGGGATTTGCTACACTGGACTAAGATCGATGTAAACCACGAGTTCCAATAATACTTCCAAAACCAATCATTCCAAAACCAATCGTTCCAATATCTTAACGAGATCTCAAGTAGGGCCCTAAGCGACTCTAGCCAGGTAACACGGTTATAGCAAGGGATTGCTACCCTGGTCTAGGCCGTAAGCAGATATCTATTCTTAGCTAGGTACCACGGTTATAGCAAGAGATTGCTACCCTAGACTAAGTCAACATCTACCTCAAATCTTAACTCTTAGCCAGTCAACGAGTTATAGCAAATCCAAAACGACGGTTAGGTCCATTCAAAATAGTTTAAATGTTTTCACTCATGAATACCAGATAAATCACGTAATGCCATCAAATAACCAGATCAAATATATCAACCAAATAGTCAAAATAGAGCAAACAGTTTGCATAAATTCCAAGTAAACAGTCATGAGTTTAGTTAAAAACGAGCATGTATTCTCCCCCAAAATAGTTAGAAAACCGGTAAAATTAGGGGCCATGAACTCACCTTAGCCACAGCAATGCAAGATCACAACTGACACAACTGGCATCGAGAAACAAAACACAACGATCTCAATAAATACGGCACGACGGTACACGGAGGTACAAGCACGGCGGTACACAACGGTCTAGGATCGGCACAACCTAGTACGTATACGATCATCTCAAAACACGTCTCGCAAAATAATAAAGTCTATAAAAGACAGCGTGTCGTAGTTTTCGTGGATTACTCGATTTCAAAACTTATCAAAAGCTTAGTTTCAACGTTTCGTGTGGTGTGGTAAGAAGACATGGACTCGACAGACAACTCACGCCAAAGAGAATAGACATCGACATAGTCGAGAGAATACTGACGAGAACTCAACCAAGGAAGACAAACCTAGAAGTTCACGACAACCAAACACCTCAAATAAAATAAATCAGTTTGTACGTTTCGACATTTACCCCGTTATCCCCAAATAATTTGTATAAAACATAAACGTTTTATAATAAAATTTAACTAATAAAACTAGTTTTTCTCGAGTCGTCGAGACTTGGATTAACCAAAACTGAAATTACAATATTTAACAAGTTTATGTCTCGATATTTTTCTCGTAAATATTAGTTTTGGTTTTATTGAAGATTTTGTGTCCGGTCCGAGTTTAATATATTAAAGTCTTTTCGAGTTTAATATATTATACCATCTCAAGTCTCAAAATGTTCAATGAATCCAATATCTAATATTACCAAATCCCATAACGATCCATGATTTTCCAAACGTCCAAGTATAATAATCAAATCCGCATTCAAGTCCAAATCAAATTAACATTTTCCAATACACTCCGAAACGTACTAATCGTCACAATGTCAAATTCATTATCTTGATAGCCATATTTATTTTGACACCATATTTTATAACCGAACATACTATCAATAATTTTTATGGGCTTCGGCCCAAATTAAAGCAATTCAAACGCACCTCTAATTAAAACTAATGATACCACTCAAACCATATTTTGACACATAAGGTACACACCGGGTCGACCCGACCCGAGAGCAAAATAAGCACACGCTGGGTCAAACGGACCCGTAACCATGACCAAAACCCGACACCATTACACGCACTCTTGTGGCTGTTAAACCGAGACTCAATCCAACGAGGACAACAACCCTTGCGGGTTTCTAGTATTCCGAGTACCAAAAAGAAGCAAAGCAACACTTATAACCATGACAACATCAACAATCAACGACACCTCAACAACAACAAATTAAACTTACCATGCCGAGACCATGGGGGTCTCGGCTGTGAGCCTCGTGTTGTACCAAACCCAACCAAAACGGACTCAATGTTTCTCGGCTCAAACTACACGCGACCAAGACCACCCAAAAACAACTAATCTCGACCGAGACTCGAACACAGTCGAACAATCACCGTTTTACTCGAATCTTACCACACGAAATCAAAACAACACCATTTTATATTAACTCTCAACACACGAATTCAGTTTCCAAAACGTGTTTGTATCCGGTTTTTAATGACAAAACTAATAACATGTGTTATTCGGTTTTTAGTTCCATTTAATCCACGAAAAATATACGCAACCGTTTTAAATCAAAATGAAATAAACAACAACGAGGAGTGGTTTACCATACCACTCGAATCAACGAGAGACGAGATGAGAGGAAAATGGCGGCAGAGATGGTGGCGCGTGGTGACCTTCTCGAACCACAGTAGATAGCCCACTAGATCTATACTCGTACGACTGCAAAAATGGTGTCGCCGGAAAACTCGCCGGAAAAATCATAAGTTACCGAGAGTGGAGGAAATAGGTGAGGGTGGGTTGGAGGCGCGTGAGCCATATAGAAATGACGAGGAGGGTGAGAGGATTAAGGTGGTGGCGGCGGTGAGGTTGTGTGGCCGGCGGTGTGGCTCAGGTGGCCGGAAATGGTTACCGGAAAATAAGAGAGGAGGTGGGGTAGCGGCTGGAAGAAGGAGAGATGGGTTTATAACCCTAAAATTATTATAACAAGGTATATATAGTGTTAGGGTTAGGGTTAGATTAGAATTACCCTAGGGGCCAATGCTGTAATTAACAAAGTTTAGGGTTAAAGGAATAAAATTTACTGCAGGGACCATAGTTGTCATTTTTGCTATCTTTCTTGAAATGAGTCTCGGGGCTCGATTAAGATAGCAAACGATCAATTCAAGACACGGGAATATCACCACTGCGCTCAGAATAATTTTTTCCAATAAAAACGGCTATTCATACGCCTCGTTTCTCACGAATAATAAAATAATCGAAACAATTCGTCGGTTGTGCCAGTACGCGTTGTGTATAAATTTCACGTTTCGCGAGATAAATTCACGTTTTAGGATCAAATGAGCTCGGAAAGGTTCGTAAATGAAAAACAGGGATAATCTCGTATAGAAATAAATCTAGAAAATTACGAGTTGTTACAGTTTTCCCAACAAACTATCACAATCATCAAAATCATCCACAATACAAAGTACCTCTACTTTATAGAATTTCCCAATGCTTACCGGAACCCAACAAACTTGGTAACCTTCAATTGGACAAACTTCCATTGGTATTTTTAAGAAGTCTAACAATTTTCTTGAAACCAAATTATTTATGCAACAACCATCAATAATTAAAGAACATATGGAATTATTGATTAGAATTCATGAACGAAAAATCTTGGTTGTATACACCCGATCATCCTTCTTTCTCTCCTCCCATTCTTTAACTCTTCCATTGTTGAACGGGGATTGGTTGCTCCTACGGTTGTTAATAGATCCACCTATGATTGGACGAATTTATAAATCTCCATAATTGCTACCCTCGCGATTCTTGTGGATTAATGCCCCACCTATGATCACGGAACGTAGTTCTTCTAGCATAGTGTAACAACTATCAACTGTTTTCATGGATTTGGTAAAACCATGATCCATGTACTCTCCAGACCATACCCCACCAACAATATGGGTTTTTGGATCTTCTACACCGTTCATGTTACGCCCCGTGCCCGCTTATACTAGAAACTTTGACTTTTTACGCGGAAACGTTTGACTAAAACGGACTCATACAAATTCTTCATTCAAAGACAAGAATCTATAACATTACACCCTTTAAAATACTTGCAAGAACATATACTCAAAAACCTTTCAAAACATTTCACACAATTTTATAACACAACCAAACAGTCCTTCTATGACCAACGATACGCCGTATCCTTTTGAGGGATACGCCGCATCACATCTGAGAGACCATGCGCCGTATCAACCTGAGTGATACGCCGCATCACCTTAAACCTCTGATACGTCGCATCTAATATACTAGATACGCCGCATCACCTTAACTTTTGATACGACGCATCTAATATACTAGATACGCCGTAGCTACCCATCCAACACAGAACATCAGCAGGAAGACCTGCATAACTCAACACACCACACAAATCCAATTTGACACCTCAAACTTGACCATACTCATTACTTTAACATATATTACATGTTCCAATACACACTTGACCCATGAATAACCCAAAATGGGTAAAAACAAGCTTATGCCAAACACTCCTTTAACTTTGACTATATTCACATGAAACATACTTTGACCCATCAAACGACTACCAATTCTTCATACGACACTTGGCATACAATTTGCCACTTGACTACACTTTATAAAACATTACTTGACTCACGGGGGTACAACGTTGCTCATGAGCTCGGTATACAACCTAAGCTCCAAACTAAACACTACCTTTAGTCTTGCTAATCCAATCTCTTAATCCACATATCCAAGCCTTCCACATAAACATGCCAACCTACAAAACGGTTAGACAACTAAACCGTAAGCGATAACGCTTAGTAAGTAAAACGATTATAACATATCATTATACTTCAATCCACATAATGCATCATATACATAAACACTTACATCATGGCTTACATACTCAAGTCTCATCTAGCACATAACATCAACATATCTCATAGCATCATCTCATCACATAAGCCATAACCATGGCATCACATAAACATCAACCAAGCTCATCTTCTCAACATAAACATACATAACACAATATGATAGAAATTCATATAACATATGCTATCATCATTTTACTTACCTCAAACCAAGCTAAACAATAACAAGGATCATCATCATCATAATCTCCTTGAATCAATCATCATCATTCTTCATAAATAATAAAAACCTAACAACATAACAAATAATAACATAACAAGGGTTATCAAAACCCATCAAAACATAATCATCTTTCTAATCAAATCATCATATGATCATACCCACATCATATGATGATTTCCCACTTAAATCACTAACTTGAGAGGGATTACTTACTTGATAATCATAGCTAAGAAAGATGATAAACATGGGTCCTTAAAAGCCATCACCTAGCTCTATCTTTCCCTCCTTTCTCTTTGGTTCGACACCCACAGAAAACACACTCTCTTTTACAGGAGAGTGTGGAAACTTAAAGAAAAATGGGGAAGTTTCTAGCTATAAGGGCAATTATGTCATTTCTGCTTATTTAAGGTCGATGCGCCGCATCTATCTTCATAGATACGCCGCATCCATACTACCCCTTTATATACGCCGTATCTCCTTCTCTAATACGGCGCATGAACTATAACAAGTCGGTTCTACTTTCCATTCTACCATACGCCGCATGTAACTTCCTAGATGCGCCGCATCTAGGCTATAACAGACTAACACTTAACACTATAACCATTTGCCCTTAGACAACCACATACTCTTAGTCAAACATACTTAGGCTCGGGTCAACTAGGGTGGGGTCCTAATACCCGGGAAACGGGTCTAACAATTCTACCCCCCTTATTTAGATTTCGTCCCCGAAATCTCTCGTCTAAAACTATCCAAAACTAAATTCACGACATATATAAGCCCTTGATCCCATGTTCTCAAGGCCATCACCCTGCAACGATCTAATTGATCTTGCAAATTCTAAACTCACTATACGCAATCATAACTCATAATCTACTAAAAACACGCTTCTCGTCACAAGCTTTCTAAAATTTCTCACGATTGATGACTAGTCATATGGAAAATTCTACTATTTTGACTTTATATAAGTCAAACTTCATCACTATTTCACATTATACACCCCTGCACTAACATGACATAACATCATATACCGGAAACTCTCACATTCCACATAATGCTAACACATAACTATACCAAAAACTGGCAACTTATCTCAAAATATACAAAGTACCATACAAATGGCACCTTTAAAAATCTATCACACACAACACTTAAGCAAACTTTCTTATCAAACTTCTGGAAATGCTCACAAATTGATTTATCAAATTAAAACATAATTCAATTTAGACTTCTAACTTAAGGTTTCACACATGACCTCAACACTGCTATTAGTTTAATTCATATTTATCTTTTCTTATGACGTCTAACCGGTTTTAATTTTCACTATCTCATATCACTATCCGTACTCATGTCATATCGGCTACACATAAGCCCACTCTTTTGTAATTCTTCATTCACATAAAAAGGCGTCCCGATCTATGTAAATCAAGAAATACAAATTCATGGTTCGGTGATTTACAATTTCTTCATTCAAATGAAAAGGCGTCCCAATCCATTTAAATCAAGAAACCATAAACCATCCTACTTATACGCTTCCGACCTAACACTCGTACTTATCTACTTTCCATCGTTACTAGCCTTGGATCCAATATCACTAACTTTCATCCATGCTGTAAGGCAAGCTGACAACCATGCCATAAAGGCAAGCTAACGTCATGCCATAAAAGGCAACTTAACCTCGTGCCATAAAGACATCTTAACATCGTGTCATAAAGACACCTTAACATTGTGTCATAAAGACACCTTAACATCGTGCCATAAAGACACCTCAACATCGTGTCATAAAGACACCTTAACATCGTGTCATAAAGACACCTTAACATAATTAGAGCATTGGATCCAAGCTATGTTTACTTTAACATCCTTTCTCATCATGTTTACTCATTTTATCTTTCATGCACTTTTATAATTAGGCACACACTGTCATCTATTCAATTTTCATTGCCTTACGCAATTTCAACATTCACTATCATGCTTTCTATCATCTAGGCAAGTTTCTATATAACACTTGCACATTTATTATCATCGCATTTTCACAATGCCACTTATCTTTCACCCGTCAACCCCAAGTTGACTCATACGCTAACTATGTGCCATCTTTATTTTAGAAAATTTATATGTAATGCTTATTCATTACAACTTACACATCTCTACGTGTTCTTACAACACACTCTTACTATTACCCGTCAACCCTTGTTGACCATATTCTCACTTCATACTGTCACTTCATTTAGTTTATTCAACTTGTATGCATACAAACCTTACATAGGTTTGTTCTGTAACACTTTCATTAATTTTATCTTACATATTCAAATATATTAACATGATCACATTCATGTTTTACAACTCTTTTTAGCGCACTTCAAGTTACTTATGACTTCTAGCGCAATCTATATTTTATTCGTCACTTTGACTCATCATACTTTACCATATATCACTAGCACTTTTTTAATTTATCATATTTTATATGTAACATGCTCTCATCACTTCTTAACATTACTCTTTAACTTTCTCATTTAGTTTAGCATATAAGAACTCATGCTTCTCAAAACATCAAGCTATAAACATACTTCGCTATTCGCTTCTTCCTTATCTTTATCTTTTTAAGCATTTATGCTTTTTCAAATTATTAGCATGCTTCTTAACTCTTTTCACATATCAATGTTTTCTTTTTAGCTTTACCGACCACAACCAGGTCAACACATAACACGCATTCTAATGCATCTATCGCAACTCATACATTCCAATACAAACGTGCTCTCAAGCATTTCATAAAACTTAGACATACCATAACTTACCATAGACTTAATCGCCGCATAACGATAACACTTAACATCATATAAACAATCATATCATAACACTTAACACTTATCCAAAAAGTGTTAAAACATTCATAAACAAAATCAAATCACATAGTCTATGGCATCATATATCACATTGCATAACCAAGCAATGTCCAAGCATCGACCTTCTAACTAACCACA
Organism: Artemisia tridentata subsp. tridentata; assembly: GCA_021014915.2. Classification (NCBI taxonomy): domain Eukaryota; kingdom Viridiplantae; phylum Streptophyta; class Magnoliopsida; order Asterales; family Asteraceae; genus Artemisia; species Artemisia tridentata. The sequence continues at coordinate 498,082,824 of CP139508.1, read as the reverse complement.
AGCAATAGCCCATCTTATAACTAAGGTATCATAAACCTTAGTTCACTTACTAACCCGTCTCTAATACCTCTTAGCATTGCTACTAGCAATCCATCACTATAGCTTTACTATACCTTCACATAATAGCAACACAAACACCGGCACCAACCGAGGTGCACGGCTAACTAATCATATAAACATTTCAAGTCCTCCACGGACTTACATCACATAATCACAATACCAACACCGGCACCAACCGAGGTGCTCGGCCAACTAATGATCTAAACATCTCAAGTCCCCATGGACTTGTATCTCATACTCAACCACACTATAACATACATACATCACTTATCATCAATAGGCTCAACTAACATAAAACATAATCCGTCTAACACTTAGCAATTAGTTTCCGCGCAATCTAACACTTACGTCCAAGGCTTCTACGAGTGGTTTAAGACTAGGCACCCTATAGTGGAAACCTAATTCACTTAAACCGAAGCTCTGATACCAATTTGTTACGCCCCGTGCCCGCTTATACTAAAAACTTTGACTTTTTACGCGGAAACGTTTGACTAAAACGGACTCATACAAATTCTTCATTCAAAGACAAGAATCTATAACATTTAACCCTTTAAAATACTTGCAAGAACATATACTCAAAAACCTTTCAAAACATTTCACACAATTTTATAACACAACCAAACAGCCCTTCTGTGACCAACGATACGCCGTATCCTTTTGAGGGATACGCCGCATCACATCTGAGAGACCATGCGCCGTATCAACCTGAGTGATACGCCGCATCACCTTAAACCTCTGATACGTCGCATCTAATATACTAGATACGCCGCATCACCTTAACTTCTGATACGACGCATCTAATATACTAGATACGCCGTATCTACCCATCCGACACAAAACATCAGCAGGAAGACCTGCATAACTCAACACACCACACAAATCCACTTTGACACCTCAAACTTGACCATACTCATTACTTTAACATATATAACATGTTCCAATACACACTTGACCCATGAATAACCCAAAATGGGTAAAAACAAGCTTATGCCAAACACTCCTTTAACTTTGACTATATTCACATGAAACATACTTTGACCCATCAAACGACTACCAATTCTTCATACAACACTTGGCATACAATTTGCCACTTGACTACACTTTATAAAACATTACTTGACTCACGGGGGTACAACGTTGCTCATGAGCTCGGTATACTACCTAAGCTCCTAACTAAACACTACCTTTAGTCTTGCTAATCCAATCTCTTAATCCACATATCCAAGCCTTCCACATAAACATGCCAACCTACAAAACGGTTAGACAACTAAACCATAAGCAATAACGCTTAGTAAGTAAAACGAATATAACATATCATTATACTTCAATCCACATAATGCATCATATACATAAACACTTACATCATGGCTTACATACTCAAGTCTCATCTAGCACATAACATCAACATATCTCATAGCATCATCTCATCACATAAGCCATAACCATGGCATCACATAAACATCAACCAAGCTCATCTTCTCAACATAAACATACATAACACAATATGATAGAAATTCATATAACATATGCTATCATCATTTTACTTACCTCAAACCAAGCTAAACAATAACAAGGATCATCATCATCATAATCTCCTTGAATCAATCATCATCATTCTTCATAAATAATAAAAACCTAACAACATAACAAATAATAACATAACAAGGGTTATCAAAACCCATCAAAACATAATCATCTTTCTAATCAAATCATCATATGATCATACCCACATCATATGATGATTTCCCACTTAAATCACTAACTTGAGAGGGATTACTTACTTGATAATCATAGCTAAGAAAGATGATAAACATGGGTCCTTAAAAGCCATCACCTAGCTCTATCTTTCCCTCCTTTCTCTTTGGTTCGACACCCACAGAAAACACACTCTCTTTTACAGGAGAGTGTGGAAACTTAAAGATAAATGGGGAAGTTTCTAGCTACAAGGGCAATTCTGTCATTTCTGCTTATTTAAGGTCGATGCGCCGCATCTATCTTCATAGATACGCCGCATCCATACTATCCCTTTATATACGCCGTATCTCCTTCTCTAATATGGCGCATGAACTATAACAAGTCGGTTCTACTTTCCATTCTACCATACGCCGCATGTAACTTCCTAGATGCGCCGCATCTAGGCTATAACAGACTAACACTTAACACTATAACCATTTGCCCTTAGACAACCACATACTCTTAGTCAAACATACTTAGGCTTGGGTCAACTAGGGTGGGGTCCCAATACCCGGGAAACGGGTCTAACAGTTCACCATCTAGGATGCTAACAAGCTCTAGATGTTTAATTGACGTAGAACCTTCTACACCAATTACCACCAGGATACAATGTGTCTCTGATGCCAACTGACGCAGGACGCGCGGAAGCGAATTTAGATAAACACTAATCCAAGGGTGAAACCAAGGCGCACCTTTCGGGAATAAAACCCAAAACAAGAGATAAACTCTAAAATAAACTTTTATTAATGATTCTCTGAATACAAAACAATAAACCCAAGCCCTATATTTATAGGGAAGCCAAACTTGGGGAGAAAGTAATTAAATTACATCTAGAACCGTCTTAACTCAAAATAAGGAAACTGACCCTCGACATGGTTACGGCGTAAGTGGAAAGTCCATTTACGGCGTAATCGACCTAAAACTGAAATAAGGAAACTTAACACGACCTAGTTACGGCGTAAGTGAAGAATTCAGTTACGGCGTAAATGTGACACAGTGAGTTTTACGGCGTAAGTAAGGCTTCAAGCTTACGCCGTAATTTAAACGACACCTACATTGCTCGGCCTTGAATCCTGTCCGCATCACAAAGGGTCATGTATGTCTATCAAAAGGAGAATATTTGTCTGTTCAAAATAGAGATATGTTAGACTAAGTGTAATGGCGAGTACACACGACTGCGGTCATCATTGTAATATGAGCGTTAACTTAGCTTTTTTTCCCCTACAATATTTTTTATGACCAACTTAATTTAATAGGATGACCGCGGTCATAAAAAAAATATACCCCACTTAGACACAAATATACTTTACAAAATACATTTAATAAAAACACCCACACACACAAGAACTCACACAACATGCACTACTACACAAAAATCTTATTAGGTAAGGTTTTTAAGGCTTTTTGCTATGGTTTATAAACCGTGCTAGATAATCGCGTACCAAAAAATAATATATTTTTTGACACGGTTTTGAACCGTAGCAAAAAATGACTATTTGGTACGGTTTATTACCGTATCAGATGACAAAGAAAATAAAAAAACCGTACCAAATGGGTTTTAGTTAACACGGTTTTTTTAAAAACCGTAGCAAAAGACTTTTTTTTTTTTGTTTTTTGATACAGTTTTTTGTTTAACCGTGTCTAATTACCGTGTCAAATAACACTTTATGTAGTAGTGATGTCGTGCAGTCGACCAAGTCCTTGCAAAAATACCATGTTCGACACGTCTTCAACTGGAGGTGTAACAAGGATGAAACATACCCCACTTAAACACAAATATACTTTACAAAAGTCATTTAATAAAAACACCAACACACACAAGAACTCACACAACATGGTCGTGCAGTCGACCAAGTCCTTGCAAAAATATCATGTTCGACACGTCTTCAACTGGAGGTGTAACAAGGATGACCAAGTGTGACCGCGGTCATGGTGAGAGTGACCAAGTGCAGATGACCCTACATTATGGATGGTCTTATATTCTGCCGGAGTAAAAAGAAAAACGTTGATAACCGTTAACACAAGCGACTTATAAAATATATGTTTTTCAACTATGCGTTAGCGAGATATGTAACACATTACTGATTTCTCGACACTAATGTTAATTACTAACCAAGACTTGAGGTTTATCACATGTGTATATAAGGAGTGTTTTATATGAACTTCAATTCATTAAATAGTAGGAGTGTATTGTGTAGACATGCTATGGTCATCAACAGTGGCGGAGCCACCATGTAACTAGGGGGGGCGGTGCCCTCAACAAATTGGTCGAAAAAAATTTTATATAGTGCAAAATTTTGGGTTTTACTCGACTTTTAGGCTGTTTGCCCTCGGCCAAAATCCTAAATTGCCCTCAACAAAATTGAGAACAACATATAATCTTTTTCTTTTATAAAATTAGGGTGTTTGGATGCTGAAATTAGGCTGTTTGGCTGTAATTAGGGTGTTTGGATGCTGAAATTAGGCTGTTTGGATGCTGCTATAATGCTGTTTTTTGTGGTTGATTTTGCTGTTTTTAGGACAAAAATTTTTTGCCCCCCATATGCCAAAATCCTGGCTCCGCCACTGGTCATCAACGAAGAATGAAAAATGACGGTGGTGATGGCGTGGTATATGTATGGTGATTCAATGATAAAGATTCGGTGATGGCAAATAACTAATGAGGTTAAGTTTTGCTAATTTAGAGACTAGTTATAATACCCGTGCACGCACGGGGTTTTTTCTATTTATTTTTATAAAGTATTATTATCGATTAAAATACATAAGTTTTACTTTTTGAAATAGTAACTTTGCTTAACTCAATAATCATGACAATAGGTTTGGTGGTTGTGATATTTTTATTGATGCAGTCTAGTAATTATCATCACCATCTCACCATAAAACGCATCTTATCTTCAGGCCATTGTTATAAATAAAAAAACATAAATAGTGAAACAAATTAGTATACGCTATAAGTATTCATTTCGAATATTGTATTTTGCAGTTCATATTCAATTAGACTTGTTGATCTCTGGTCCACAGTAACTTGTTTTACCTTATTGTTAAACTACTTTGGCCAATCATTTTCATTAGCCGTTCATTTTCTTTAAATTTGATTTTAAATTCTATTAACAAATAAAAGATAGACAAAAAAAAAAAAATAAAAATAAGCTTAAACAAATACCCCTTAGGATCTTTTGATTTTTTACTTAAACTCATAATCCCACACATAAACCAACACAAAAGAAATGGTCAATCTAATTAATGTCAATCTAATGATGCTCTATGTACTAACAAAGTGATCCATTTTGTTATACGTTTCTATACGTTTTTGTATGTTTTTATGTGTTTTAACGTATAAAAACAGATGAAAACGTATTTTAACGGACGAAAACGTATAAAAACGGATATTGAATATTATTTGTCTTTGTCTACAGTAATGAATTATTATGTTTCATGATTAAAAAAAAAAAACGACCTATTCTTCCAAGTGACCCATCTAAACCCAGACCAATGTGGACTCAGTCATCTAAGACCCAACCCGACCCGACACAACAATTTTACCATCTAAAAATTTACAATGTGTTTGTTTAAGTACAAAACAGTCGTGGGTCGCAACCTTGTTGTTTGGTTTATAATGGCTTCGAGTACTTGAGGGTGACAATGGGCCCAACTCACAGTAGCAATACATCCATATATCAACGTCCACTCTCATCGACGATGGTCCCTATATCAAATAAACTTAAATAGTCAAATAAACCATAACATAGACCAATACATATCTCTATAAATCCTATAAATAACATCCAAACACCCCGTTAAGCTCCACCCTATATCAAAATTAGCATCACAAATATGAAACAACCTGAATTTCCCAAATATAAACATTATATAGCTATCAAATGCAACAACCCAAACAGTCATCTCCGTCTCTAGGTTTAGGATTGGCTATAATCTTCGTTGCCATTTTACTACGTAGAAGAATTTTTATGCATACCTCCTTTACGGTGTTGGTCTTAGATTACAAAAGATGGGTAGTGACGGTGCTTTAAAGCTAAATGTATTAGTTTTTTGTGATTCTTACTCTTCATGTTTTAGAAACCGAAACTTTACCATTTTAGCAGTTTAATATATAAAGACTGTTCTGCAATGATTTCGTTCCCTTAACCTAACTTTTTCAACAATAAACCTTATAAATGGGTCAATTTGGGATATGTATTACATCAAATGGGTTAAGCAAAATACTATCAAAAGGGCCAAACAGCTTGAAGCTCATCCTAAGTGTATCAAAATGCATGAAAACCCCCTACATCACTTAATTGAAGACGTTAGATAATTAACACATTATTAATGACCCGTTATTCAATCCATCATCCTGCCACATCTACTCGTAATTCGATTAGCTTTCGTATTCAGTATTAGCAGGTATTTTAGATACATGGTGCCATGACTAAGATAAAACTTAAATACACATACCTTATTTACTTTCTTATTGGCAGAAGCAGTATCAATTGTTCGTCCCTAACTTTTTTGTCCTTTTAGTATCTTTCTCGTTAACTGGACAGCAGACTTGTCACTTTGTTTCTCCTTCTGCTTTTCAATCCTATTACATCTAGACACCAACAATCGTCCACTTCTAATTGATCTTCAAGCCATTCCACAAAAAGAACACAAATTAGTGCTAACATTTGTTAATCGACATGGACTAATTATAATGATTAAAGAGGAGTCAAGTCTGATATAAATGCTAAAGTCAGTTGTTGAAAATCAGCTGGTGTGGCGAGTAAGAACGGGGATAATCTTACATGATCCAATGACGACGAACACAAAGAAGCCAATCATCACCGGGCCAACAGGAGAGTTATTGTTCTTCTTGGTTGATGTTCCGCGAAACACATCTTTCAACTAAATATGTCATAAAACTCAATATACTTACTCTGCACTTAACTAAGTTGTCCCAAACACCCCAATATGTGTTTATGTTTGTTTAAAAACACAATAAGTAGATAAATCACTTTTAATAACCAATGCAAAACACCCTCAATTCATCACCAACCAATAAGCATATAAACACTTTCACTAAGTAATCCCGCACAACCTTAATTACTTACATTAAAAATAAACAAAAGTATGTTCCTTTTTACCCAACTCATAATCATTTAAGTGACAATCAAAACTTTCTTGAGCCACAATAACAGATAGCTATAGAGGAGTCTGCAAACATAAAGTAAACATCACGCCACTTGATGACTACCACTTTATCATTCAATGGAAACAATTATTTTGTACTCCCTCCGTCTCAATTTAATTGTCCATATTTCCTTTTATAGATGTCTCAAATTAATTGTCCACTTTCCTTATTTAGTAAAAACTAGAGAATCTAGTGGAGAAATATTCCATTTTAGTGGTTGAAAATTAAAGTGGCCCCACTTTTATTAAACTTTGTGCTTTCTCTCTCCTGACAATTAAATTGAGACGGAGGGAGTATGTATTAATCCTAATAAATGAACATGAATTAATATATTGGACAATACAATAGAGTGCTTTATAAGCAAAATGACATGTAAGCTATCTATTAACTTCGCAACATATATATGCAATAAATTTTTGTCACACCGATATTCCGTAAATTTACTCACTGTAATATCATTAATTCGCTATCGCACTTTTAACTTGATCCTAATTTTCAAGATCAAACCACACACACATGCCATACATAGCATGATCAATCTTATTACTCTATCTACAAATTCTCTTAATTCATCTCAATACAATGTGGTCATATAATGTTCCAATTCTATCGATCAGTCACAATATTTTCATGTTACCATATAAACATTGTTGCCCTATCTTTGCCTGCATATCAAAATTCTGCATAAAGGAGACATAATAAAGTTCTGACCCAAAAAGGTGTGGGTTAAGAACCCACTGTTGACATCTTTTGAATTTCTTTATTTTTGCCTATGTTGGATAAGTTTCCAATGTGCTCTATGGATGCATAAAATTGGTAGATTTTAAACACTTCTAAAACTGAAACGGGTGAAACAAATAATAATTCTATTAGCTGTAACACGTCATACTATTAAATATTAACTTACCCGGGTATATTTTATACTAACTAATCCTTTTGAAGTACTGAATTCGTACCTCTGATGATTTCTTGGGCTTTTGTTACGCTTGAAAGAAAAAGTTGGAGGGCGAAGATATCTACACGTACAGGTTTGATCCTAAACCTTTTAATAATATTCGGTCTTAAAAACATTTGCTTTTTATTATAAACAGATTGTTTTATTATTATTTTTTTTGTTTTTATAGGGGTGAGAAACCGTTTTGCAATTGGGATTGTTAAGCTTATGAACAATAAAACTCAATTCCATAACATATGATCTGAAAGCACACCACTATTGAATACCCATCTGATTCGATTTATTCCAATGATGGACATCTAAGACTAATTTTCTTGGTTTCTTGTTTTCCATTGTGCCCGTCAAGAGACAAAATGAATTTCGATCATGCATCTATAATATAAATGACTATATGATATCGATAACAGAATTGTCTACATGTCAATTAATGAATTTATATTAACATACCTTGATTTGGCTTACCTCTTTGACCATAACAAATACATTAGGATCGCCAGCCATTTCCTCATCAAGGCAGAGTTTATATTGCACGTCAAAGAAGAATTAAATTGATGTCATAGGTAAAAATTTGACACTTACCAATGGATTACCTTTTTAACCCACACGGCACCGACCCACCTATTATCCAATCTCTTTAGGTGACTGCAAACACGGTAAAACTTGTGAATTAGAACCATTTTAGCATGGTGTTTAGGTAAATGAAAGAGCTTAGAATATAAAGGTCGAAGTTTCAACCCATTTACTTACGAACGGGTCATTCTTTGGGTACCCCTAACAGGTCAAATGTAATACTCCAACTTCCAAGTTATTAGCAATTTTTTTTTTTACATTTTCAATTAGTCGAGTCACTTACTAAAGTGCATATATTTGGTGTCCCACAGTGATTGTAGTTGGACCAACATACTAAGATTCTAGAAAGAGTACTTTGCAAGAAAGCTTTTTAGTTGGCTAGGCAAACAGGGATGAAAACCTAATTACCAGGATTTGGACATTGGCACACCTCTCCAAGCTCTCCAACATTTTGGCAAGTGATCCAGTCATCCAGCATCAGCATATATGTATAGTATACTATTTGCTAAAATGAATGTGACTATACATAAAAAAGATGCAGGACTAAGTGAGACAAAGAAAAGAAGCTGTTATATATAGTTAGTTGGTTTGTGTTTCTATGTGATGATAATTGAGCGCAATTTACATTGTTAATTTCTAACATGTTTGTAGTTGTAGATCTTATATGTGTTTCCATGGCGACATTGGCCAGAAATATATGTAATTTTTTTATAATCAGGTTGGGTGTTGCCTCTAGCACACTACTTATCTGATTATTTCAAAAAGCATAAGCATATTTTAGAAGAAATCCCCAACACCCACCTTCAATCTTCTTACTATCTCTCAATTCAGGTCACAATAATCACTTCTAAAACGCACACTAAACACCCCATAGAACATTATTGATGTGTATTTGTTTATCGTGATTATGATCCAATGATGTCTATTTAACTATAAATGGCTAAAATCTATCAAAATATGTGCAAGAATAATGGTAGAACAATAAAAGGAACATATAACTAATAGTGATGGAGGGTACCATAGAAAGATCGAAAGCACTTGTGGATAGTTTGGCTTAACTCCCTAAGAATATACAAACAACTACCTTTTTATTAAAGGGTATTTTTGTCAAAATGCTTGTTATATCATTCTTTCCTCAACTTTCATCCCAAATATGGGATGAAAGATGACTTAAAGAAAATCAATGTGTTTACTTCCTTTTCACTTTACACACCTCCATTTACTTCCTTTAAAAAAACTTAAGAACATGAATTTTTTTTTTTTGTTTCTTTACTTTCACTTCACTTTCACTCCAAAATAAACCACAATCCAAAAGGTGATATTGTTTTTATACTTTATAGTCATATCATATATCGTTTTTCAAGTATAGTGACACTAAAGATAAGTTGCCATCAATATTCAGTAATACCTGAGCAACATCTTTTTCGGTGACCAAAGCGATAGAAGCTGATAGATACTGAAAGAGGACAGCAGCCAAACTAAAAACAAACATGATTACGTGATCTAACATCAGTACTTTTTGAGATCAAAATAAGCAATTGCAATGAAAAGTACTTATAGAATAGCAGGAAACAAACTTAAAGAAAACTCTAAAAATGGTGACATATCAAATATACATAACCAAAAATCAGCATACATATCATCCAACTAACCCTATTCATACAAATCTAAGCCAAAAGTTATGCTACTACTCCAATCCTAATTCCGAGACAACACAATTTCTAAATAATACAGTTGAGAAAAAAACATCACAAATGATAATGCTATCTACAACATGTCATACTTTTAGTTTGGTATGTGCGCCTAATTAATTTGGTCTCATAATCTACTAATTGCTGAACGATACCATCTAACACACCTAAATCATCAATGAAACAACAAAAACATAAACCCGCATCTCAATTACCTTAAAAAAAACCACAAAAACATAAACCCACGTCTAAATTAACTAAAAAAAAACCCACAAAAACATAAACACACATCTCAAGGACACCTAGAAAGAAGAAATGCAAAACTGTTAATACACGTTGCACCTCATCTCGTACCTAATTAGAAACACATAAGCATTTACCGAAATTGCTCTTAACAAAAAAATGAAATCAAAGCAAAGAGGACATGATAGTACCAGTCTTCGAGTTAACTGTTCGTTCCCTCCAATTCTTCTGATATAAACCGCTGCACCACAATAGTAGCATCAGTACAAAGAAAATTATACCCACATCAATAACATTCACAAATAATAAAAAACATACACCTGTCAGCTGTTTCACAAAATCAGAATAAATCACTTTGAATATCCATTTTCCTCTGGTTCTTGATTAGAGGGTCCCGATCCATCACATTGCTTCTCCTCTTCGTCGTTGTCACATAGATAGTCTAGAATGATTATGTTTACCTTCCTAGTGCCATCAGTAGCTGTAATGATATCTTTCACTTGTAATGCCTATAGTTTAGTGAATTTACGTAACATCATCGCGAGATCTTTGTTTAAATCTACAAGTTTTTTTTTAAACTTTTTTTAAACATATAAGTCAGCATATAAATTGTTGAAAATAAGCCGAACCTTCCAATTCTTCACATGAAAGTGCCAATATACTCTTTGAATTGTTTCCGTAAAGCAGCTTCCATACCATCAAAGCTTGAGAAGGTCTATATCCTTTTGAAGTGACCCAACTCTGTTTAAAAAAAACGTTAAGTTAAAAAATATAAAATAAGCATAATCCGATACGTGGTTGTTTATGTGTTTGGCAACCCAAAGTTGTAAACTGATCCATAATACCAATCCTCTTACTCTATGATCTTTATTAACCAAATCAAAACTTCAATCAAACCCTAAGTTTTTCCCCTAAATTAATAGCAAAATCACAAACCTTTTTAGAATATAACTAAAAACCCTATATCAATTTTAAACAAAATCAAGAAATTGGATATTGAGGCTATACCAAAAGTTCTTGTTCTTCCATTAAAATCGCACAATTATTTGTTTAGGTTTCGATTTGAAGTGGGTTCAAAGAAAAATCAGATCTGAAAATAAATTCATGTATGGTTTTGTTTTTTCTTAAATTTTAGTTTTGACCCTTAACTCTTGTATATTAACTCCGCATTTTTAAGGTTTTAGTTTTTTACACTTATGACACATATATCTTTTAGCTAAAGTTTTCTCTAAAATACGAATTTACAAATAATTTTGCCAAATAAGGAAAATTTTAAGTTTTCTTAATTAAACATATTTAAGAAAAATAATAATAACAATGCATTTTTTACTTAATAAGGAATGATTTGAATTTTTTGAAATGTAAAAGTCCCCACTAGGGGTTTTGTTTTATTATATAAAAGATTTGCATGGCTCTTGACGTTTTTTTTTCTTTTTCTTTTTTTTTTTTTTTTTTTCTCTTCCTAACATTCAGTCGGGATATAACATCTGAGAAACCTCACTGAATAATAGTGAAGCATTGCACGTACCCTAGACAGCGAGATGTTGACCATGTGTCGTTACAAGTATTCGGAGGGAAAAACCCCAAGGCTTGCCATCCCTAAGTATTGAACTCAAGACCTTGGGTAAAACCGGGAGTGTCTCTGACCAGCTGGGCTGATTATCATTGGCGGTTTTTGACGTTTTAATACACGTGATTTGAGCTTACCGCCGTATGACATTAAATCATACAAATGCCTCACTTTCTAGAAGGTTGTAAAAATGGGTTAAAAAGATAATAAAGAAGATTTGAGGATCTTCAAACATATAGTATGTGATCAATCTTTTCGTGAAATTTGGAAGAAATTCACAACTCTATTGTACTAAAGGAGATGATTAACTATACATACTATTGGATATGTTACTAGAAATTGAGAATGTGTGGATTGTACAATATCATTTTAAGTTTTTAACAAAGGAAATAATAAAATTCTCATGGATCATTTCAATTTGACACGATATTTTAACAACCCTTACTAGTAAATTCACTATTAGAGTTTATTTTTAGAAGTTTTCATGAAAAAGGTACCTTAACCTAATCTTAAGCCTTATTACATGACAATCTTGTTAGTAGATAAAAGATACCAAAATATAAGGAATGTTGCTTATACAAGCCAAGTCATATCATGTTTAGAATTGCAACCTTACGAAATTAACCACCAAAAGATTTGTTAATAGAGATATAAAAAATGGAAAATGATAAACGATAATGACATGCGTAAATTGATTGTACTCTTAGAGCATCCAATTTTTTTGAAGAGGTCTATAAATTTATGAATCATAGCGAGCAACCATTTCAATCTTAGGTGAAATGAAAAGGTCTAAGATCTTGAATAGGTATAAACTATTTTCTAATTCTTTTTTATGTTTTAAAATGTTGATTGTTTTTTATGATATGAAAAGCTTTTTGAATAGGTTTATCTATAGTAACAATATGTTTATAATATGAAAAAAGTTTGTAAATTGATAATTTATTAATTGTAGGACTGTAAACGAAATGAACGTTCGGTGAACATTTCATGAACCGTTCGGTAAAAAGTTCATTTACGTTCGTTTATTTATTAAAGAGTAAACTGCAAAATACATCCCTGTGGTTTACACGTTTTGGCACATTACATCCCTGTCAGAAACTTTTGGCAATATACATCACTCGTTAGGCAAACGTTTGCCACAATACATCCCTACTCCCTAACTTCGTTATTTATTAGGACCAACTGACGTTAAGTGGCAATAAATGAGGGGTACTAATGTCTTTTCGCTTCCTATATACTATATCCCTCTTTAAATACTCCTTTACCCTCACATGTTTTAATAACCACACACTTTTACACTCACTTATCACCACAGTAAAAAAATCCCCAAATCCAAATAAAAACCCTAATTAAAGAAGATCTAATAATGTTAGCAAGAAATTGTTTTTGTGGCACTCCAGCAATAATTCGTACTTCATGGACACAAGCAAATCCCGGTCGACGTTTTTATTGTTGTGCTAGGACTGTAAGTGTTCTTCATTATTTCTTGATTCCCTTGATTTTGTATTGTGTTTAGTTAATGGTAAGTGTTGATATTTGTAGGTTCAAAGTTGTGGTTATTTTGGGTGGGCTGAACCACAACTGTGTGCAAGAGCCATGGAGATCATTCCTGGACTTTTGAATAACATGAACAACCTTCGAGCTTCAGCAAGGGAAAATGCAAATCAAGCTCGCAAATTGAAGTTCTTATTAGCCTTTAGTTGGTGTTTCTTTATTTTGTATTTTGTTATGATATGAAGTATGGGTTAGAAGTAAGCTTTTGTGGGTTAGAAGTAAGCTTTTGTGGGTAAGAAAGATGGTTAATGTAATATTTTGGAACATCAATGAATGAAGTGTTTATGTTTCATGAGTAAACTGTGTTTGTGTTTATGTTTCATGAGTAAAATGTGTTTATGTTTCATGAGTAAACTGCAATAAGGTAACCTGGCAAAGTAAACAATGAAGTAACATGCAACAAATATGGACAAAGTAAACTGCATAACACCAACAGCAGTTAGTAAACTGCATAACAAGTATGGACAAAGCAAAGTGCATTACACTTAAACTGCATTACACTTAAAGTTCACAAACAAACTGCACAATGGACTGCAATTTCAAAATAACTACATTATGCCCTAGTGGCTAAACTTAGTCAGTGTTTCAAAATAACCACTTAAAGATTACATATTTAGAACATTGTTTTGAAAAGAGCCATAGCACTTAAACCCTTTTCTCTTTTCCCTTGGAATTTGCCAACCTCTGTGAAGCTCTTGTTGGAGTACTTGCAGACCTCTGTGATGGTGTTGGAGTACTTGCAGACCTCTGTGATGGTGTTGGTCTTGCAGCAGACTGCTTTGATGGTGTTGGTGTTGCAGCAGAAGGTGGGGAGGTTTGAGACCCTCCAACACCAACCTTACATGATCTTTTATTATGCCCAAGAGTCTTGCACTTGTCACAAGTCACTGTCTTGCCAACCCTAGACAGTTTCCCACCACTAGTCATTTTCTGGCTAGACAGCTCATCAGCAGATTTCTTCCTTTTTTTGGGTGGCCTTCCTATTTGTGTGTGATGCTTTGGTGGGATAAGAGTATTAGGACAAGGATGTTTCTTCCAAAGGTGTGGGCCATTTAAACAATTGATCTTGTAACTGTAAACCTTTTTCCATGTAGCAAGCCAATAAGATGGATGGACCCAACTTTCTGGTATGCCAACATCATCTTTGTGTCCAGCCCTGTCCCATAATGCTGCCACAGCATGCTTGCAAGGCATGCCAGTTAATTCCCACTTTCTACAGCTACAACTTTTCTCCTTAATATCCACTACTACCTGGTCATCCCATGGACCCATAACTTGATATTGATTTTCACCATTCCACAATACCTTAACACAAAACATGATAGAAATACTAAGTACCTAGCTACATTACTAAGTACCTAGCTACATTGCTTAACAAATTAAGTAATACAGTGTAGTAATTGGTGGCAAGTAATTACCGTATACAAGGTTGCTTCTTCTTTGATGGCGTTGAACAAAACAGTTGCAGATGGTGTTAGAGGACCCTTTGCCTTTTCAATCATCTTTTGAACATTCACTATTCTTTTTCATTAAATACTCTCTTACAAACTCTAAACATGTGATTATTGGAACATCCCTTCCATCCACCAACTGTCTGTTGAACACTTCACAAAGATTGTTCAATAAAATATCACACTTAGCTCTGCCTGTAAGTGAAATAAACATATACATGATTATAATACTATATAAAAGGATTTGAAAGCTTGAAGTGTATTCAGTACAAGTTATCAGAATGTATACCACTAAAATGAGCTCTTGACCAATGTTGAGGAGGTATTTTTTTAAGCCATTCATAAGCTTTCACATCTGTCTTTCTTAACTCATCCATTGCCTTGTCAAAATATGGTATAGTTGTTGCTCTAGCACACTTCCAAACCAAGTCCTTAAACAACCTTCCTTTCCATTGAAGCTTCATGTTTTCATATATGTGCCTAACACAAAATCTATGTTCAGCACATGGGAAGATCCTTGCAATTGCTGGGATGATGCCCTAAATTCCACAAGTTAAAGACAAAACTATTAAATCTGCACAAGTTAAAAAAGTGTAAACAAGAATAAGGTGAAAACAGTTGTGTACCTTTTGCCTGTCACTCATAAATGTAAAGTTTGATTCCCTTGTCAGATCTAGATCATCTCCTAAAGCTGTAAGAAACCATGACCATGAATTCAATGTCTCAGCTTCTACTATAGCATATGCTAGTGGATATGTCCCATGGTTTGGATCAACACCAACAGCAGTTAGTATTTGCCCTGGGTACATCCCTTTCATGAAACACCCATCAAGACCTAATAAGTCTCTCTTTCCTGCTTTAAACCCCTTCTTCAGACCTCCTAAGCATATGTAAATTCTTCTAAATTGCCTAGTAGGTTCAGAAGGATCATGACATCTTTCAACATCTAGCTTGACTGTTGTGTCAGGATTAGTCCTCTGCAACTCCAACACATAGTCCCTTAACACTGCATACTGCTGAGTGTAATCTCCATTGACCCTCATTTTTGCTTTGGCTTTTGCCCTATACAGCTTGTTGTCTGAAATCCCCAACCTATACTTCTTTTGTAACTGGTCTTTAAGAGCTCTAATTGGCACCTGTGGATTTGGTTTAATAGTATCTTCAATTTCCTTAATCAGAAATGAATTTGATAGCATCTTCACATTTCTTGTTTGGAGACAATCATGCTCATCTTTCAATGTTTTCACTCTCCAAGTGTCTTCACCTTTGCCTTTAGATATGTGCAGTATCCAAGGACATGTGATGTCTGCATATTTGTATTGTCCTTTTGTGCCTCCCACTTTAATACTCTTTCCTGTTTTCACACCTACTTTATTAAAGTCTCCCCCATGTGCAGTTGCCCTAGTGGACCCTTTTTTCTTTGGGCTTACCTTAACCCATTTACCTCCAACATTCTTCAAACTAGATGTATCACTTGGGCCATTGACTGTTGATTGACTTGGCCCATCATCAGGGTGATTAAATACAGGACAATTACCTCTACATACAACCCTAATTCTCTCCTTGTCATTCTTCCAAATAAACAACTGTCTTCTTGTTGCCACAGCATGAGCATAAACCAATTTTCTTATACTATCTTTCTCAGGAAATTCCTTACCCACATAAAAAGGTTCAATGTTGTCCACACAGCCTGGTTTCTCATGTTCTTTCCTTAACTTTCTCAAAGCTTTGTTTCTTGCACCCTCTAATTCTGTATCACTAGCACTATCTAAATCTTCAATATAATAACCTTCTTCAACATTGTGCTCAACAGGAATTGGAACACTCTCTTTACTGCAACCAATCCACTCAACCTCTTTGTCTATATGTTCATAATAAGCTTTCATGTCAACATCTACTTCATTCAATACATGCTCATCATCTATAAAGTCACTATCATTCTCATCACTGTCATCATCATACTCTCTACTATCTTCCATGTCACTATCATACTCACTACTAACTTCCATCTCCACATAATTGTCATTCCTAATGGGGGATGTAGTGGGGGATGTGTTGGGGCCATTTGGTTCACCAAAAAAGGGATCAAAATCTTCATTCATTGCCTGCCTTAACATATCACTACCAACATCACTACCCTGCCCAATTACATTAGCATTGCCTATATCATTATCCTCCTCATCACCCCAATCTTCCATAGTAAGTAGCAATGGTAACCTATTTCTCTGGCTAGGAGCCCTTTCCTTAACTAAGTCTGCTATTGGTTCATCTGGCAGTTCCTCAATCACTAATGATCTAGGGGATTTCATATAAGTCTCCAAATCTGTACTGTCATGCTCAATGTAAACCTCTATTAACTTGTACTTTTCTGTATATTTAAGCAAGTTCAAAACATCTTGATCATTTCCTAATGCTTGCAATCCATAATCTAAATTGCTGTTTGGAATTTTGAAATGATAGTACATAAGCTTACTCCTTTTATAACCTATCTTTTGAACCATTTCGTTTAGCTCAATAACTGAAAACAAATCAACATCAACCTGGTCAATATAGTTAAACTTGCCATTCTTGTATTTTCTGTTGGGTGTATCACTGAAAAAGCCCCCATGATGGATCTTCAAGCTGAAATAGTTGGGGAAATTACCTGTTCCAATTGTTCAAAAGAAAATTAGGGTTTCAAAATTAGAGTTCCAAAATTAGGGTTCCATAATAATAATAAGTTGTACAACAAATTTAAACAAGATTCAAACAATCTTTAAGGTTAACAATATTGGAACTTACGATAAGCTTGTGCTTCATTAATTTCGTCATCATAATCACGAATGTGCCACTCACAGACAACCATCACAAAAAACTTGAAGGTTATCACTGATTCAAGACTCTTTTTAGGGAATGAATATTTTTTTTAGAGAGAGAAGTAGATTTTATTGAGATGTGTTATTTTCTTATGGCAGATGAGTTCAATCACAATTAAAGAAGAGGGAAAGAGCATAGGGTAGATGGGAAGAGGGAAGAAGCGAAAAGACATTAGTACCCCTCATTTATTGCCACTTAACGTCAGTTGGTCCTAATAAATAACGAAGTTAGGGAGTAGGGATGTATTGTGGCAAACGTTTGCCTAACGAGTGATGTATATTGCCAATAGTTTCTGACAGGGATGTAATGTGCCAAAACGTGTAAACCACAGGGATGTATTTTGCAGTTTACTCTTTATTAAATGAACGAACATGAACAATATTTTACGATCGTTTAGTTAAATGAACGAACATGAACAAAAGTCATGTCCGTTTATTTATGTTAGTGAACATCCGATTTTGCGTTCGTTTATGTTCATTTATTTATTTATGTTCGTATATCATATCTTTTAATTGTGTAATTTTAAAATTAGTTTTGTTTAAACAAAACAACACTTATAAAACAATAATAGATGCATAATTTAATAAAATTTATGTTTGTTTGTCTATGTTCATTTATGTTCGATCGTTTATGTCCGTTTAGTATTCGTTTAGTGTCTTAATGAACGAACATAAACGAACATGAACAAGTCATTTTCTTAATAAACGAACATGAACAAGAAAATTCGTCCGTTTATGTGTTCGTGTTCGTTTATTTGTCCCGTTAAAATTAAATGAAAGAACATGAACAAGGCTCCGTTCGTATTCGTCCGGTTCGTTTACAGCCCTAATTAATTGTATAATTTTTTTTAAAAGTTCATTATACCGAATGCTCTTAGAATAATCGTTCACCCTGGAAATTAGATTACTCTCTACCAACTAAATGTATACTCTTTTTATTTTAAAAATTCATAAAATTTATATATAAAATATATTAAAATAAATTCTTAAATAAAAGCTCACCAACACATTGGCCGCCAACCATTAACTTTACATTCGCCCATTAGCGTTGACTTTATTTTGTTTAGAGTAAATTGCAAAAACGGTCCCTCTGGTTTGAACAAATTACGTGCGCAACTTATACAACTCCGACGGTGCAAAGATGACCAATATGAGAAATTTTGATGCACATTTATCATCACTGCAAAGACTGTTTGTAATTTGCAAGTTTCATTTGTTCTTGTGTCATGGATGATAATTGTAAAACAAAGTTTTCATATATCTAATAGTCTTGCTTTTCAAAAATAGAAAAAAGATTTCACGAACTTATATTTATTTCAGAGTAAATTGCAAAAGTTGTCAATGTAGTTTGGCTAAACCGCAGCTGCAACCTCTACACCTTCGCAAGTGCACATGAAATCTCTGTGTGCAATAATCGTCTTTGTAGGAGCTGCGCTAGCACTTTCAAAGTTTCATATCTTACCATCTCTTATAGTCAAAAGGGTTGCAATGAAGTTTTACCAAAACCAAAGGGACAATTGTGCAAATTTTTATACTCGTATTATTTTGTATTTTGGATTCTTCAACCGACCAACTTCCATATAATTTTCCATTCATTAAATTCGTTACAAAACCTTAAAATAAAAAGTCAACTATAGTTATATACATATACAGTTACATATCATCATCATCAAACAAACATTAAATTCATTCATTCACAATGCTTGGAATCAAGAAAAGATTTCAAGTCGCTAAATGGTATGATCATCTTCTTAATTTTTATAGTTTTTTAGCGTTGACTTTTGCATGACTTTGTCTTATGTTCATTGATTCATATTCATGCATGTTAGTTGTGAATAAGTTGCTTATGAGTTATGATCAATCAAACAGTGATTGTGAATAAGTTGACTTTTGAGAAGATATCAAGATTGCGTTTAGTCGTAGAAAATTTTCTTGGTTGTTTTTTCCTATGCTTAGTTGTAGAAAAGAATTGGTTAAATTTTAGAAAACGTGTTTAGATGCGGTTTTCAAGAAAAGTGAAAGCTGCCAAGGAAACTTTTAGAAAACATGTTGCTTTAAAAACGGGTAAACGGATTATATTTTTCATGTTCATGTTATCCGGGAGGGTGAGTCTTAGATTTAGATGTACGCAGTCTAACAGAGGTACCATCGTGACCGTTTTTCTAGTATTCGTTTATGGTAAATATTCGATTTGAACACGTATTATTTGGCTATTTTTACTTTTCTTTGGATATATTTTTGTAATAGACGTTCATTTTTCTACAACTAAACGCAACCAAACTCATAATTTTTCAGTTGATGAAAGTTGACTTTGGCTAATAATGTGTTATCTTGAATGATTAATACAGTAAGACGTCGTTAAAGCTAGCGACGGCGCGAATCAAGTTAATGAGGAATAAGAAAGGAGCACAGGTTATTCAAATGAAGAAGGAACTAGCTCAGTTGTTGGCAGCAGGAGATGATCGAACTGCGCGAATTAGAGTACGTATTATGGTCTTTCTATACTTTTTTTTTTATCAGCATTATTAATCGGTATAAAAAAATTATGCATGTTTTTGTTAACGCGATTTATAAATATTGTGTCAGGTTGAGCACGTAATCAGAGAAGAGAAGATGATAGAGGCATATGATTTGATCGAAATATATTGTGAACTTATTGTAGCACGTCTGCCTATTATCGAGTCACAGAAGTAAGCTATCTTTTATTGTCGCCTCTTTAAAGTTTAAAGTACTACTATAACTTAGCGAGTTACTAATTTATTGTCGCTTTTTTTGTGTGTGTGTTAGGACTTGTCCAATTGATTTGAAGGAAGCAATTACAAGCGTGATATTTGCAACTCCTAGATGTTCAGATATAACGGAGCTTGTGGATGCTAAGAAGAATTTTAGAGCGAAATATGGGAAGGAGTTTGTTACCGGGGCTACTGAGTTGATTCCTGGCTGTGGTGTAAGCCGCATGGTATGTTATTTGAAAGTAGATGTGGTAAAATGGGTCGGTCTATCTGGTTGGATCGTGGGTCAAAATGATTAACATTTTGGATATGTTTGTTTGAGTTGACACGATTACATGAAACACTTTTTCAGCAATTATGCTAACGAGATCTTCTTTATACTAATCTACGTTTTTTGATACAATTTAGGTGACTTTCGACTTGTTTCCCTTTTAGCTAGATCTTTTTTTTACCCTTTTGACCCGCTCGAATGAAATTAACGAAATCGACCCATTTACTAACAAATGAGTTGAATTGTAGCGCAGAATTGCATTTCTCATGAAAATATAAAATTTATCAGTCTTACTGTAATGTTTTTATATCTGCAGTTGGTCGAGAAGTTATCCGCAGTTGCACCAAACATTCAGACAAAAGTGAAAGTGTTGAGCGACATAGCAAAAGAACACAACATTGATTGGGAAGCAACCTCATTCGAAGAATCAAAGCCTCCTGATGACTTGTTGGTGAGTTAAAATAGCTTTCTAGTTTCTCCGTAATAATTATCTTTTCATTGAGAACCTGTTAAAAATTGAATTTTTTCTTTGAGCAGAACGGGCCCACGAACTTCGAGCAGGCAAACCCGATAACCGTTGATCCTCCTAAGGTCCAACCTTCAAATGCTCACAATGTACAAAGCCATCAAACAACTCCAAATGTACCTGTCGACTTCTCTCAGCAAAATAAAAGGTTCATATCAGATGCTCAGAATGTAATCCCTGCGGATACTTGCAGCTCTCAGTCGTCATATGCTTCTACTAGCCATAACGATGCAAGGCTTACAGGTATAGTAATTAGTCATAACATAAATCTTTATATCACCTAGTTTATGGATGAATGCTTGTGAAGGCCACTGAACTATTGCGTAAAGGGTCTTTTAGGGTTTTAAAGTACTAGAATAATTAAGCCAGGTTCATTTTCACCAAATCCTGTCAAAATTTCCGAATAAGATGATGATACCAATGATTTAACATCTGTTTATTAAAACCTCATAAAGTTGAGTGGCCTGCATTAACATTTGCAATAGTACATGTTTGGTTATCGCCTAATAATCTTAATAACTTACAGTTTTGTCGATCATAGAGATTAACTACCATTTTATCATTTTCTAATCAGGCATGGCATCCGGGTCAATGAAAAAGAAGCAATCGTTCCGGAGCAACAGCAACAACAGCAATCATTCATCAGATATGGAGTTCAAGGATGCCACTTCTGCAGCTCAAGCAGCAGCCGAGGCTGCAGAACGTGCTAGTTACGCTGCTCGAGCCGCTGCACAACTTGCGGGCCAAGGGAATGTAACGCAACAGTATCCAACTGAATCACACGGGTCACATATCAGAAACGAAATGCCCCAAGTTTTACATAATGGCTCTTTTAACAATAGAAAATCAAAGATACAGAATCAGCAAGTGCGCCAGAATGAAAGCAATTCTTCCCCAAAGCTTACCAAAAGTTCAAGCGGTTCAAGATCGAGAAATGATTCAGATGAAAGTTCAGTTAATTATGATGATCACCAGGAAGATCGGTACTATAGAACACATGAAGATCAGGGTCCTTCTCCTCAGAAGACTTCAAAGAAAGATTATGAGGCTCGGTTTAAGAGGGGTGATAATGCAAGTTCCAACTCTCGTTCTCATTCTACCACCATCAGGGACGAACGTGATTATTCTTATACTGATGCTCGTAGATACGATGAAACGGACTATGATGATGATCAGGGTTCTTCTTCTCCTGAAATAAGTTCAACGAAAAAGTCTAAGGCTCAGTTTACAAGTGGCAAAAAGGAAAGTTCCAGACCACGTCCATCTCGCTCTCATTCAAATGACAACAGAGCCGAATATAATGAGTTGTATTCCAACACACAAAAAGTTGGTAGAAAAACTGTTGTTGACCAAGAAAGCATTGTTAGAGAAACTAAGAAGACAAGCTCGTTTGGTCGTGTTCGTAGAGATGATGAGTCCGAAAGTGATGATGATGATCATGATGGTCCTAGGTTCGATATGAAATTTGATCACGCTGAATTGGAAGATGTGGCTAAGTCATTTTTTCCGTCTCCGGATAAAGAAGAAAACTCACACAGTTGGAGCCCCTTAAAGAACACCAACAACACCAAGACTCGGGTGAAGCCTGCTAAATCTGTGGATTATTCAGTGAAATCCAATCTTTCAGATGGTCCAGAATCCGAAAGTGAAAGTGAGACTGTGAATTCAGGTTTTAGTGGATCATATAAGTTCGATTCTCCACGTAAACAAGATTTTTCAAGGAATTCTCGAATTGAGTTGGACGATTTGGATATTGAGGAAGATTTACGGTTTGGAACATTAGCTGGTGGACGTCAAAACAAAGGTGGTCAAAAATACTCACCGCACACAAAGATCACCTCACCTTCGTCAAAGAAGCCCGTTGAAGAAAGTCAAAGTCTGGTAAAAGGTGACCAAACATCTTCTTTCAATTCGAGACCGATCAGAGTGGAAAAGAAAAAACCGAGTGTTTCTAAGGTGAGTTCAGAATCTGATGCAGACAATTACGACGATAAATTCCCGGTAAAACCTTCAAGATCACCATTTGCACGACCAAATACATTTTTCAGTAATGATGAAAATGATTCCGATGAAGAAGTTTCGCCTCCAAAACATACACCCCCTAGTAAAGCTCATTTGGGTCCACACGGGGTGTCTCGCAGGACAAAGGGTCATGTTGAACGCAAGGAAAAAACTGTACCTTACACTCCTACCGAGCCTAAGCCCAAGCAATCTCGAGCTGAGCCTGCTGAAGACTTCAAGAAATATCCTACCAATACCATATCTCCTCCCAAGCCTCGGCCACACACAACTCGACCTAAACAAGAACCTCCAAAAAGAATTCCCGAGCCTAAGGTATCCAAACATGAAGTATCCACACCTCCAGTTGAAGTGGATAATGTTAAGAAGCCGAGCCACGTTCATCCAAAGCTTCCTGAATTTGAAGATCTAGCTGATCGTATCTACGCTATAAACAAAGAGCGTCAATGAGTATTGTAAGCTATATACACATAGTTTGGGCTGCAACTGCATAAACCGTTTGCCAACATTTTGGTAAATTTCATTTTTATTTATAAATGTGTTCCGATTTCTTCAGCTTTATATGTTTGAATGAGCTTATATATTCTGAGTGTCCATATCGAGCTTATACAGAAGATTATTTTAAGAGGCTGGCTTTGGTTTGGTTAAAAAACTGCTAAATTGCTAGCTGAAGGTTAATGAACATCCATAAACCATTTTATCCCTTTGAATGTGGATTCACAGGTCTTATCGAGATTCTTGTTCCACAAAACTACTGAACTCGAGTTTTGTATGCAGTAATGGATGAATCAAACAGGTAGAGAAACAAGCTAGTTCAGGTAAAGAGTTACAATAACATTCTTTACAGAAAAGTCAATTAAGGCAACTGTAACATTTAGGTGAGGTTTGTGGTTCAAAAGTTAACAAGTACACATATTGTTGTTACAATTAATTTTTACATAATTGTGGGAACAATTATTGTTGTTCGTGTTTTATCACTTGTCTTTTCCATTTCTAATGAAACATGGTGCAGGACATATATCATCTTTCTAATTGTTACGCTATTAAACGAAAGAGACTCTTCGGCGGGTTCTGAGACCATTTTGGACCGGTGTGTAACTCATCGTTTTAAGAAGACATAGACACTACTTTTTTCCTCGCCAGACCGTAAATTTGTGTAACTTTCTGCGTGCGTATAAGACTTCATGTATGTATGATAACTTGAAAATTTTGTCCGCGCGTTACAATGGCATATAGTTGTATGTAAGTCAAGTTTAACTTTTGCTTATCAACCATTCTATCTAAGAAGTTGATGATCACTCATCATACCTTAGTTATATTCGTCTAGCTTAAGAGCTCTAAATATATCTTGCAAATAAATTTGACCATG
Organism: Artemisia tridentata subsp. tridentata; assembly: GCA_021014915.2. Lineage (NCBI taxonomy): Eukaryota > Viridiplantae > Streptophyta > Magnoliopsida > Asterales > Asteraceae > Artemisia > Artemisia tridentata. The sequence continues at coordinate 498,058,054 of CP139508.1, read as the reverse complement.
GGCCATTGATCCACTTTATGTGAAAAGTTCTTAACATGAAAATTGTGAAAAGTACAACTTGTAACATTGATTCATTAATTTCATAAATGGTCTCAGTGGTCTGTCGGGTTTAACGGGTTTAGTTCCTAAACTCTTTTTAACGGATCCAGTCCCTGTGGTTGCGACCCATTACGGGTTTGGTCCCTGAGACCAACTGTCGTTAGTTTTTTCCGTTAGCTAACGACCGTTTGCAACAAACATTTGCACCGTTAGTCCTTTATACTAACGACCGTTTATACTTAACTCAAAATTTATTTTTTTTTGTTTTTTTTTTCTTCTTCTTTTAAAAAAATTAAAAAAATTTTAAAAAAATAAAAAATAAAAAAAATTGGTTTTCTTATATATTTTTTTTCTTCTAAATATCTTTAATATTTATACACGTTTTTATACATATTTTTATACACGTTTTCATACACACATTTTTTATACACACGTTTTTATATACATGTTTTTATATACGTTTTAATACACACATTTATACACGTTTTCATACATGCATTTTTATACACACATTTTTTATACAAACGTTTTTATATACATGTTTTTATACACGTTTTTATACACACGTTTTTATATACGGTTTTATACACATTTTATACACACATTTATACACACATTTTTATACACACGTTTTTATACACATTTTTATACACATTTTTATACACACATTTATACATATATTTTATACACACGTGTGTGTATAAACGTGTGTATAAAAACGTGTATAAAAACATGTATATAAAAACGTGTGTATAAAAAATGTGTGTATAAAAATGTGTGTATGAAAACGTGTATAAAAATATGTATAAAAACGTGTATAAATTTTAAAGATATTTAGGAAAAAATATATATAAGAAAACCATTTTTTTTTTAATTTTTAAAATTTTTTTAGAAGAAAAAAAATTGAGTTAAATATAAACGGTCGTTAATATAAAGGACTAATGGTGCAAATGTTTGTTGCAAACGGTCGTTAGCTAGTGGAAAAAACTAACGACAGTTAGTCTCAGGGACGAAACCCGTTATGGGTCGCAACCACAGGGACTGGATCCGTTAAAAAAAAGTTTAGGGACTAAACCCGTTAAACCTAACAGACCGCAGGGACCATTTATGAAATTAACTCTAATATTTTTGTGTAAAGAAGTTGTCTTGTTTTGTTAAAATGGTATCAAAGATCAACAATCAAACGTAACTTAACCAACCACCCCTTATTATTACTAAAAACCTATCGGCCGGTTATTCTCAAACGGGTGCAAACCAACATACAAAAGAAATAATAGTTCCCCCTTTAAAGGATGCAATCACCTCACAAACACTAGATACTCAAGAATAATCGTAACTGAACACTCAAGATTAATCCCTTTGGTTTTGGTAAAACTTCATCACAACCCTTCTGACTTTAAAAGTGTACAATGTAATTTATCGTCTATGACATGGTAAGATATGAAACTCTGAACGTGCAAGCGCAATTCCTACAAAAACGATTATTGCACAACAAAGTTCTACATAGAAATTTCATATGCACTTACGTAGCTGTAGAGGTTGCGGCTGCAACTTAGCCAAACCACATCGATAACTTTTGCAATTTACTCTAAAATAAAAGTTTTTGTCAAATTCTTTTTCCTGAAATAACCTCAATTCAATATAGCGTTGTCCCTTTTACATTAATTTAACACACAAAGACTAAAAGATTTATGACAACTTCAAAACAGGATGATGGATTAAAGCTTTCTTTCCATCATGCTCGTCTTCACTATTAGATTTCTATGTACATATGTTCTCGATTTCAATGAGTCATTCTCATCACAAACATGTGAAGCACACTCTTTATCATTTCATTACTAATATCGTGTATTCATGAAACCTTTAACTAATTCTTTTTTTTATAAACTATAAATAATAATACTAATCAAGAAGTCCAACTATAGTTACAGAAACATTATACACAGAAATGGTCATTTAAGGTTAAACAAATGAAGTTGGTTGCAATTCACATTTAGGTAAGGTTTGTGGCTCAAAAGTAAGTACGCAAAGTTGTTACAATTATTTGTTACATAATTGTAGGACACAATTACTTTCAGTCCAATAAGCTAGAAGTTGGTTAGCAAGTCAATATGATACTTCTCATCTATACTTTCCGGGAATATACAGAAAGGTCACCTAGCTATTATCTTTTCTAATATACAAGTCACTTATTTAACGAAACAAACATATAAGCCACTCAACTATCTGCTTATTTCTACTTACGCCAATCTGGCACAATTTTGTCGGGCAAAATTATCAAAGTATAAGAATGAGCCTAACACAAACATATACAAATATTATTAATAGAAAACTAGACGAGAAAGTTATTAAAGGTTTTCGACAAAAAACTGTCCAACTGACCAGATCAAACAAGGTTTCAATACACTGGTTTTCGATGAAACCAAGATCCAGATAGATTTAAACTAGAAATGTTATACATACCCTTTAAAAGTAGTTAGTCTTCTCATATATACCCTTTAAATTTTTTCCTCAACTTTAACATTAAATATTTTTATTTGTGTTATATAATATTTGATGAAAATTATACAAACAAAAATACATTTAAAACTCAATAAATTCATATATTTTGAATCAAATATTATATAACACAAAAGAAAATAGTTAAAGTTAAAATCGAAAAAAAAGTATTATAAAAAGTCAAAACAAAACATGATAATTATTTTGAGACATTCGGACAGAAAGAGTAGTTTCTTTTATAGAAATTTATTAAAGAGAAATAACGATTTATATACTTTATATATGTGAATAGGATGAAGATGTGTATTGATAAATGTGTCATATTTATGTTGGAGTAACACCTACACACATTGCATACATTTATTTTAAAGGGAAAAAAAGTGTATTGATAAGCGTGTGATATTGGAGTATGTTGGAGTAAAGTCTGTACAAGTGTATCCCTTCCCTTTGACAAGTGTATCCCTTCCCTTGACAAGAATGTATAGGGTTTATAGATGTGCAAGATACCATAATAATTTTATACAACATATATTATAAAATACCAAATGCATGCAATTCAAATATACAAGTTTTAATCTTGAAAACAACAACATTCATATTTTTTTAAACAAAAATAAAAGAAAAATATCAAACACAACCGACTTTAGTAAACCGGGTTGACTCGGGTTACATGAAACTCCGTGGGTCAAATTAGGTTTTCAAGCCTCGAAAAACGGTTCATTTTGGCTCTTTTTCGACAAAAAACTGTCTGACTGACCAGATCAAACCAGGTTTCAATACACTGGTTTTCGATGAAACCAAGATCTAGATAGATTTATAGTAGAAATGTCATACATACCCTTTAAAAGTAGTTAGTCTTCTCATATATACCCTTAAAATTTTTTCTTCAACTTTAACATTAAATATATTTATTTGTGTAATATAATATTTGATGAAAATTATACAAACAAAAATACATTTAAAACTCAATAAATTCATATATTTTGAATCAAATATTATATAACACAAAAGAAAATAGTTAAAGTTAAAATCGAAAAAAAAAAGTATTTTAAAAAGTCAAAACAAAACATGATAATTATTTTGAGACACTCGGAAAGAAAGAGTAGTTTCTTTCTTAGAAATTTATTAAAAGAGAAATAATGATTTATATAATTTATATATGTGAATAGGATGACGATATGTATTGATAAGTGTGTCATATTTATGTTGGAGTAACACCTACACACATTGCACACATTTGTTTTAAAGGGGAAAAAAGTGTATTGATAAGCGTGTGATATTGGAGTATGTTGGAGTAAAGTCTGTACAAGTGTATCCCTTCCCTTTGACAAGTGTATCCCTTCCCTTGACAAGAATGTATAGGGTTTATAGATGTGCAAAATACCATAATAATTTTATACATCATATATTATAAAATACCAAACACATGCAATTCAAATATACAAGTTTTAAACTTGAAAACAACATCATCCATATTTTTTAAAACAAAAATAAAAGAAAAATATCAAACACAACCGACTTTAGTAAACCAGGTTGACTTGGGTTACATGAAACTCCGTGGGTCAAATTAGGTTTTCAAGCCTCGAAAAACGGTTCATTTTGGCTCTTTTTCGACAAAAAACTGTCCAACTAACCAGATCAAACCAGGTTTCAATACACTGGTTTTCGATGAAACCAAGATCTAGATAGATTTAAAGTAGAAATGTCATACATACCCTTTAAAAGTAGTTAGTCTTCTCATATATACCCTTTAAATTTTTTCTTCAACTTTAACATTAAATATTTTTATTTGTATTATATAATATTTGATGAAAATTATACAAACAAAAATACATTTAAAACTCAATAAATTCATATATTTTGAATCAAATATTATATAACATAAAAGAAAATAGTTAAAGTTAAAATCGAAAAAAAAAAGTATTTTAAAAAGTCAAAACAAAACATGATAATTATTTTGAGACACTCGGACAGAAAGAGTAGTTTCTTTCATAGAAATTTATTAAAAGAGAAATAATGATTTATATACTTTATATATGTGAATAGGATGAAGATGTGTATTGATAAGTGTGTCATATTTATGTTGGAGTAACACCTACACACATTGCATACATTTATTTTAAAGGGAAAAAAAGTGTATTGATAAGCGTGTGATATTGGAGTATGTTGGAGTAAAGTCTGTACAAGTGTATCCCTTCCCTTTGACAAGTGTATCCCTTCCCTTGACAAGAATGTATAGGGTTTATAGATGTGCAAGATACCATAATAATTTTATACAACATATATTATAAAATACCAAACACATGCAATTCAAATATACAAGTTTTAAACTTGAAAACAACATCATCCATATTTTTTAAAACAAAAATAAAAGAAAAATATCAAACACAACCGACTTTAGTAAACCGGTTGACTCGGGTTACATGAAACTCCGTGGGTCAAATTAGGTTTTCAAGCCTCGAAAAACGGTTCATTTTGGCTCTTTTTGGACAAAAATCTGTCCGACTGACCAGATCAAACCAGGTTTCAATACACTGGTTTTCGATGAAACCAAGATCTAGATAGATTTAAAGTAGAAATGTCATACATACCCTTTAAAAGTAGTTAGTCTTCTCATATATACCCTTTAAATTTTTTCTTCAAATTTAACATTAAATATTTTTATTTGTGTTATATAATATTTGATGAAAATTATACAAACAAAAATACATTTAAAACTCAATCAATTCATATATTTTGAATCAAATATTATATAACACAAAAGAAATTAGTTAAAGTTAAAATCGAAAAAAAAATATTTTAAAAAGTCAAAACAAAACATGATAATTATTTTGAGACACTCGGACAGAAAGAGTAGTTTCTTTCATAGAAATTTATTAAAAGAGAAATAATGATTTATATACTTTATATATGTGAATAGGATGAGGATATGTATTGATAAGTGTGTCATATTTATGTTGGAGTAAAACCTACACACATTACATACATTTATTTTAAAGGGAAAAAAAGTGTATTGATAAGCGTGTGATATTGGAGTATGTTGGAGTAAAGTCTGTACAAGTGTATCCCTTCCCTTTGACAATGAATGTATAGGTTTATAGATGTGCAAGATACCATAATAATTTTATACAACATATATTATAAAATACCAAACACATGCAATTCAAATATACAAGTTTCAAACTTGAAAACAACATCATCCATATTTTTTAAAACAGAAATAAAAGATAAATATCAAACACAACCGACTTTAGTGAACCGAGTTGACTCGGGTTACATGAAACTCCGTGGGTCAAATTAGGTTTTCAAGCCTCGAAAAAACGGTTCATTTTGGCTCTTTTTCGGACAAAAAACTGTCCACTGACCAGATCAAACCAGGTTTCAATACACTGGTTTTCGATGAAACCAAGATCTAGATAGATTTAAATTAGAAATGTCATACATACCCTTTAGAAGTAGTTAGTCTTCTCATATATACCCTTAAAAATTTTTCTTCAACTTTAACATTAAATATTTTTATTTGTGTTATATAATATTTGATGAAAATTTTACAAACAAAAATACATTTAAAACTCAATCAATTCATATATTTTGAATCAAATATTATATAACATAAAGAAAATAGTTAAAATTAAAATCGAAAAAAAATATTTTAAAAAGTCAAAACAAAACATGATAATTATTTTGAGACACTCGGACAGAAAGAGTAGTTTCTTTCAATGAAATTTATTAAAAGAGAAATAATGATTTATATACTTTATATATGTGAATAGGATGAGGATGTGTATTTATAAGTGTGTCATATTTATGTTGGAGTAAAACCTACACACATTACATACATTTATTTTAAAGGAAAAAAAGTGTATTGATAAGCGTGTGATATTGGAGTATGTTGGAGTAAAGTCTGTACAAGTGTATCCCTTCCCTTGACAAGAATGTATAGGGTTTATAGATGTGCAAGATACCATAATAATTTTATACAACATATATTATAAAATACCAAACACATGCAATTCAAATATACAAGTTTCAAACTTGACAAATCACATATACAATGTATATAAACACAAGATAGTAACCAACCGTAAAGTGGTCAAACAGCTGAAAACCTGCTTTAAAAAGTGAAAACCAGTTACACTGGTTTCATGAACCAGTCATAATTAGTATTCTCAACCTTGAAAGTAGCCTTATATACCCTTTGGTCTTACTTAGACAATAAAAATGTCAACTGACATATCAAACGTTTCAATACGATTTTTCGATAACTATTTTAAAAAATGTCTTTAGAAATTTTAAACCTAAATATGATTATAATGAGAATTTTACAATAATTAATCATAATTCTATATCTAATCATATTATTTAATAAAGTAGACCAGTAAACAAAATTTTACGCCAAACGACTATTTAGACCTCACAAAAGTCTTTGCTTAACAAATCTTTAGACAAAATTGATTATATTTAATAGCTATACCAAATTTTTATAAGTGGCATAATGCTGTAACACTACACAATTACACCCAAATGCCTTGACCAAAAACTTGACTTTTAGCCTAAGACCTAATGCCTATAAACCTTCGTTGACATAACCAAATCTTAACATTGCCTTGAACTCTAAAGACTATACTCAAAACTTTAAAGAGACCTAAAGCCTGTAACACACAAAGCGACCTTAAAGACATATAAATAAACACTAATTTAATTGCATATGAACTAAAATAACCTTCACATGTTCCTAAAATTCTACCGTTTGACCCAAAACGGTTAAAATGGACTTGTCCGCAAACCCCAACACCCCTTTTCTGCATAACCCTTTTGTGCACTTTTGGACCCATTTTCCGGAAAACTGCTTCTATAACATCACATAATAGCAAAACTTCCAGAAATAATTAGGACATTATAAACATAAAATATATAAATAAACTTGGTCATAACGACCCGCGGAAACATGCTTTACAAAGTAATGGGTATTATGCAAAAATACCCGTTTTGACCCATTTACAGTACAGACCATTATTACCAATTCATTTATCCACCAAACTTGGCCAATATCATTACTTTAACATATTAAACATGTTCCATAAACACTTGACCCGTTCACAACCCAAAATGGGTATATTTACACTTTTCCCAAACGCCCCCTTAACTTTGACCCTAAACACATAAAACATACTTTGACCCATCAATTGACCACCAAATCGATAGGACAACCTTAACATACCATTTGCCACACGGCTACACTTTACTAACCAAGAAAAGACCAACGGGGGTACAAACTTTACACATGAGCTCGGTATTCTACCTAAGCTCCTAATCACATACTACCTTTGGTCTTTGCATATCCAAAACCTTAAATCCCTATATCCAAGCCATCCATACAAGCATGCCAACCTACAAAACGGTTATACAAGTAAACCGTAAGCACAAAGGCTTAGTAAGTAAAACGATCATAACATACATTACACTTCAAGTAACACTTAAGCATCATACACATTAAACACTTACTTTACATGCTTGTTATTCCAAATTTTCATCTACACATAACATCAACTATTACCATAACACCAAATCATCACATAGGCCACAATCAATTGCATCACTTAAGCTTATCTCATATCCACATTACTTGAAATAAAACATACATAACACATAAATGTTAGCAATCCATATAATACATGCAATCATCATTTTACTTACCTTAGCTCCAAGCAAAGCATATCAAGCCAATAACACCAAACTTATCATCATCATCATCATCATAACACCTTGAATCATAACATCATCATCATCTTCCTAGTTCATAACCATCATAATCATCATTAAATTAAGAAATACTATGACAATTATTATACCCTTTCATCATATGATCATATATTGATCATATGATAACCAACCCATAAAATTACTAACTTGTAATCACTATAACTTAACCCATAATTACTTTAACCTCTTAATTTAGCTTAAAACCATCTTTTACCCAAATACCCCAATTTAGAGTACATGAACCCTAAATCATAAATCATCAATTCAACATGATTGAAGTTACTTACTTGCATAAGGATTATCACTAGGGCACATCATTAGCATTAGACCATTAATCATTCTTCAATTGATCATCAAGACCTCATGGTTTTCCCTCCTTTCTTGTTTGTGTCGACACACCCAACTCCAACATATCTTCTGGATATTTTTTTATGAATAATGTGGAAAAGTCCAGACTTTCCTGGATATAATATGGGTTTGGTGGCAACTTTGGCCAATTGGCAAGATTGGTCCTTCAAGTCCTATTCCTTCTACTTTGGCCACAACTAACTTTATAACTTATTTACTACAATGGCACTTAAGCCCTTGAAGTCTAATTCCTTTTATTTGAGCCACATAATACTTTCCTTAACTATACAATATATTCATTGACCATTAGTTTGACTATCGGGTTTGACCACAATGTTACATTCGTTGACTGGCCAATCACATAAGGTCTTTGGTCCACTTTCATCTAGGGTGGGGTACAAGTTCCCGGGGAACGGGTCTAACAATTCTACCCCCTTATTTAGATTTCGTCCCCGAAAGCTCTCGTCTATTTCTAACCAACTTAGTCTTACTTTACCCCCATTCTTAGCTCTTTCCTTTCTTCGTCCCTTTTCTTTGTTGCAACGATCTAAGTGATCGTGCAATTCAAGGTCCACTATTCGCACTTCATACCTTTAACTTATTTTATTCCTAGCTTAACTTTTCTAACATTTTATTTCTTCTTAATCCATGTGTCATTTAAGACACAATCCTTGCCACTAGTGCATGCCATTTTACCATTTTTACGTCTATCACATAACCTTCTAACTCGTTCCATTTTAACTCTCCTGTCAAGGACTATGTGTCACTTGATCATATACACCATCTTAAATTTTTATAAGTTAACATTTATTAACTTTCTACTTTTACCGCAACCTTACTACTATCTCATCAACATTTTACTACACGCTAAAATTGTTTTTACTTCTCTTCTCATCATTTTATAGAACCTTAGGTCCATATTTGCGTTTATTAGCATTCATTACTTTACTTTACCTTCATTTCACATTGCAAACAAGTACATCATTTTAAACTTTAATCGTTTCAGCTTTACCCACTAAGCACATAAGTTACAAGTTCTCATGACATCTCCCACCTAAGGTCGATATCCAACTTCTTATCTATCCACCTATCCTAACTCCTTATGACTTCTAATCATCCTAGACTCCCTTTTTCTACCCTTTCACCCTACTCATGCCATGTCGGGAACACATAAGCCCACTCATTCATACTTCCTCATTTACATGGAGAGGCGTCCCAAACGATGTAAATCAAGAAATACAAACTCATGGTTCGGCGATTCATAATTTCTTTATTCAAATGAAAAGGCGTCACAGTCCATTTAAATAAATAAACCATAAACCATCCTACTTACATACTTCCGACACAACACTCGCACCTATTATTACTTGCTTTAACTTTCATTCTTTCGCTTTTATTTTACATTTCATTTATCAATTAAACTTTTCCATTTTCTAGCTTGGATCCATTTTACTTCAACATTTTCCTCGAAGGGACCATTACACATGCCAAGGATGTAGGCAATCTTTGCCGGTGAAGGCAATACATTTTATCCCGAAGGATTCTTTAACATTCATTGACTTGGTCATCCCGAAGGATACCACCTTTAACATTCATCCCGGAGGATCATTAACATTCATCCCGAAGGATCTTTAACATTCACACTTTATCACTTTCACATTATAGCATTGGATCCAAGCTATTAACATTCTAATATACACACATTATATTATCCATTTTATTTAGTGAACGCAAGCTCATACAACATATGAACCTGCTTATTATAATTACACATTTCTATGTGTTTTGCATCTTTCATTCTTACTCCGTTACCCTTTAGTCTACCCGACTCTTTCCACTTTTAAACCTTGCATAGGTTAACTTACATTTATTCATTAGTACCATTCATTCTTCTTGCACATTTTAGTTACTCACACATTCTCTACGTCTTTACACTTTTCACTCTAACTTGCATTCTTTAACCCGCGTTAATCATTTTCACATTTTTATATTACACTTTAGTCTACTCAACTCTTTTACATATAGACTTTACACATATCGCCAACTGCAACACATGCTTTCATTATAATAATTACTGCTAATTGCCTTAGCCGTAATATAATGATTTCAGAGCAACACCTTTACCTCATACATACTCGTCTTATTCCCTCTTACATTCTTAACTCATCACATTCTTATTCTTATACCTTAACTTACCCTTAACCCGTCTCTACACTACATTAACGTCAATCATTAGACATCTATATATATATAACGAGGCCATATGTTGGTCACATTAATATTCTACGGATCACAATGATTACGTGCCGTTATTCTTTAGCCTCATTCTTTACCCTTCGTACCATTTAATACTGCATCATTAGTACCTTAGTTTCATTTTTTTTTTCACGTTATACCTTAGCACATTTATAATGTTCCATACTTTAAACATCAACATTTAAATTTACTTATTAACCCATCTCTAATACCAATTATCATTCCTATTCACATTCCATTACCGTTACCCTAACATATTTTCATATAATAACCGACACCAACCAAGGTGCACGGCCAACTAATCATTTAAAGGCTTCAAGTCCTCCACGGACTTACATCACATAAACATTAAAACATTAAAACACATTCATCATTCATCAACTTAGATTCACATAACGTATCACATATTCTTCCTTCTAACTTAAGCATTTACCTTTCGCATTTCTTACGCCTACGCCCAACATTTCTACGAGTGGTTTAAGTCTAGGCAACCTAAAGGAAACCTAATTCACTTAAATCGAAGCTGTGATACCAAGTTGTTACACCCCGTGAACGCTTTGACCAAAAACTTTGACTTTTACGCGGAAACGACCTAACTTTGACCTTCATTCCAAAACTCTTTTGACCATTAACAAAATCTTTAGACATATAGACCTTGAACTCATTTTTAAATGAGACTATACTCAAATACTTTTAAAATAACGGGTGGCACCCTAAAGTGCACTGTAACCTGTACTATGCACTATGGACCCCTAAAGTGCACTATGGACCCCTAAAGTGCACTATAACACTTTTGGTGCACTAAGGACCCCTAAAGTGCACTATAACACCTTCGGTGCACTATGGACCCCTAAAGTGCACTATAACACCTTCAGTGCACTATGGACCCCTAAAGTGCACTATAACACCTTCTATGCACAACTTTCTCAAAATGGCCCGAACGCCTTTAAACACAAAAAGTCGACACTTTAGACATATATATAAACACATTTAATGCACATTGAACTAAAATATACCATATACATTGTTTCCACTATAGGTTGCCTAGACTTAAACCACTCGTAGACGCGTTAAGTTTAAGTTTAAGAAAGGCGGGCAAATATTATGTAAGTTATATGATGTGAATGTTGAGTTTTGAAATGAAGTATGTGATTGCTATATGAGTATAATGATGGGAACTTATGGATGTGTTTTATGTGATATATGACTTGGTGTGTGAGTGATAAGATTACCGTGCACCTCGGGTTGTGTCGGTAATTATTACGTGATATGGATGTAGTTGAATATAGAAGTGATGAGTTAGAAACGGGTTATGGATTGTTTAGATTATGAGACGGAATACATGTTATGTATATGTATGCTACTTAAGTGAATGATAGTTTTGTATAGTATAGACTCAAGATTTAGTTATGTGGTTGCGTACTATGGGAAGATAATAATGGTAAGGCATGGAAGGGACTAGTAATGGGTATTAGAGATGGGTTAGTGAGTAACTTAAGATATTAACGCTTAAATAATGGGGCGTAGTGATGAAAAGTGTGCTAAAATATGAGGTGTAATAATAAAATAAATTAATGAGATTAAGGAATTACGATAGGTGACGATATCATAGAATGTGTGATGTTAAAGAGCGTGCTAAAATAATGATTTAGGGAAGGCGAGATAAAAAGAAGTTGCTTAAACATATTAAAAATAAAAGAAGGGAGATAAGATACGAGAATAAGAATGTGATGGACTAAAAATGTAAGAAAGAATGAGAGGAGTGTGTATGAGATAAAGGCGTTGTCTTGAAATTAACATATTACGGCTAAGGCGATTAGCGGTAATTACTATAATAAATGTATGAGTTACGGTTGGTAAAATGTGAGAAGTCTAGATGTAAATGAGTCGAGTGGACTAAAATGTAAAGTAAGAATGTGAAAATGATTAATGTATGCTAATAATGCAAGAGGTAAAGTAAAGATGTGAAAATAACTAAAGCGGATTAAGAATGTAGGATGGTAAAACACATAGAAGTGTGTAAATATAATAAGCAGGCTCATATGCTCTATGCGCTTGCATTTCACTAAAATAAATGAATGTAATTATGTGTGTGCGGTGCTTATGACTTGGATCCATTGTTAATGTGATAAAGTGTGAATGTTAATGATCCTTCGGGATGAATGTTAAAGGTGGTATCCTTCGGGATGACCAAGTAAATGAATGATAAGGAATCCTTCGGGATGAAAAGTATTGCCTTCATCGGTAAATGGGGTTGCCTATATCCTTGGCAATAAAAGTATCCCCATAATGAATGTGTTAATGATATGGATCCAAGACTAAAAAGGAAATATGAAGTATAAACATGATGAAATAATAAAAGTTAAAAATTGGAAATAGGAGTAGTAGTGTTATGTCGGGAGTACATAACCATGAGTTTATATTTCTTGATTTACATCGATTGGGATGCCTCTCCATGTAAATGAGGAATTATAAACGAGTGGGCTATGTGTTGCCGACACGGCACGAGTAGGGTTAGAGAAGTAGAAAGCGGGAGTTTAGAGTTAGTTAGAAATTGTAAGGATTAAGATAGGAGGGTTAGAATTAGACCATGGCTTTTAGTTGAGACTTAGGAGAACCTTGATGGGATGGAGAAATTGTAATGATGATATAATGTGCCTTGCGGCGTGGTACAAATAATGTGAAAGAAAATAATAGAATGTAAACGTATTAGTCGAGTATAACTATGCAAAGTCAAATAGTATGAGTTTCTTAAGTATCAAGTAGTCGTGGAATGAGAGTAGAGGATAAAGCGATTGAGATGGTGATGTAACGGTAATAGGGCGGATTAGAATGAGGACTAGTGATAATATGCAAGTCTTGTATTATGTAAAATCTAAGCAAGAGTTGTGCAACATAGAAGTAAATGGGAAATAATGGGAATTGAGGGTATGTGATGTGATGTAAGTATAGTGGACTTAGAGTTGCAAGATCACTTAGATCATTGCACTAAACAAACTAGGAATTAAGGTGCTAGGAATGAGATGAGTTATGAGACTAAGTTTTGGTTAGAAATAGACGAAAGATTTCGGGGACGAAATCTAAATAAGGGGGATAGAATTGTAACACCCGTTTCTCAGGTGTTGGGACCCCACCCTAGATGAAAATGGATAAAGACCTAATGTGATTGGTTGGTCAACAAAGTTACATGGAAGTCAAACCCGATAGTCAATCTAATAGTCAAAGTATGACTAATGTAGTAATATAAAATGTGATGCATAAACTAGAAGGACCTAAGTTGCCAAGTGTTAATTAAATGTTATAAGTTAGTTGTGGCTAAAATAGGATAAAAGGGACTTGAGGGACTAATTATGTCAAAAGGACAAAGTTTCCACATAACTAACCTTATCTAGGAATTTCTAGACAATTCCTCCATTATTGATAAGATGAGGCCGTTTTTAGAGTAGAGAAAAAGAGAGGGAAAAAGTTGGTGATGCCTTAAGAAGAAGAAGAAGATGAAGAGCAAGGGACCATAGTCTCCCTTAGCTAAGATCATCACAAGTAAGTATCTATGTTCTTGATGATTAATGAAGTGTTAGATTATGGGTTAAGTGGGTTTCATCATATGATCAAGATATGATCATATGGTGATGTAGAAAGATAGATGAGTATGTCTTATAGGTTATGTTAACCCTTGTTTAAGTTATTGATTGTTATGTTATTAGGGTTTGATATGTTGTAGAAGATTGGTGATGATGATGATGGATGATAGTGGTGATGATGATGACTTTGATGTTGTTAGCTTGGACTAAGGTAAGTAACTCTCCCTAAAACATGTGTTATGTATGTATTTATCATACATGTGTTATGATTGTGTAAGAATAGGAGACTTGGATTTGGAATGGTTATGAGTTGGAAATAGGTGGCTAGTGACTTTGGCTAAGAGTAAGTTAGCTTATTAGCTTGGACTAATTAAGGTATGTAGTTGGTTATGGTTATGGTGAATTGGTATTGGTTTATATTATGAAGTTGTGTATGATATGAGTGGTATGATGTAGCTAGAGGCTTTTATGTGATTATGATGCTTATGTGGAAATATGTGTATGAGATATGTTTTATGTTGGGTTACTTACTAAGCGTAAGCTTATTCTTTAGTTGTCAATGTTTTGTAGGTTTATGTGCGGCGAAATGGAAGTACTTGGATTGTAGCATAAGGATTTAGAAGCGGATTTGGAAGATAATATACCTTAAGAGCTAGGTAGAATACCGAGCTCGAGTCAAAGTTGTGCCCCCGAGAGTCTTTTAGTGTTTTGTATAGTAAATTCGGGTGTCAAAATGTATGTCAAAGAGGTCATAACGATTTGGGAGTCTAACGATGGATCAAAGTGTGTTTTATGTGTTTGTGAGTAAAGTTAAAGAGGCGTTTGGTTTAGTTGTAAATGTACCCATTTTGGGTAGTAAACGGGTCAAGTATTGTTGGAACATGTTTGATATGTTAAATAAATGAAGTTGGTCAAGTTTGGTGTAAAACGGAAGTCGTATGGGTCGGTTATAGCGAAAACGGAATGTAAACGAAGTGTATTTTGAAAGTTGCAGGCCTCGGCCTGAGGTCCGGAGGCCAAACCCACGGCCGGGAAGACATGGAAAAAGCTCCCATTCTACCAGAAGGTCTGGGCCGCCCGGTCGGGGCTGGGGCCGGCGGCCCAGACTTGTTTTTGGGGCCGGGCCGGCGGCCGGGACCCTTGGCCGGCGGTCCGGACCATTTTTCAGATTTTGGCGATTTTCAAAAAGTCGTATCTTTTAATCCGTAAGGCGTCACGGGTCGTACCACCTATCATTTCGAAGGTAATTGAGTGTACTTTCATTTAAAAATAGCCTCAAGGGCTGAATGTTTATACATTTTTGTTAGTCATCAAAAGAGTGGTCGTATGTCCATAAAGGTCAATCATTTTTGCGTAAAAAGTTTTAAATTTTAGTCCAAACGGGCACGGGGCGTTACAATTATCATAACACCAACTCATCACATAGGCCACAATCAATTGCATCACTTAAGCTTATCTCATATCCACATTACTTGAAATAAAACATACATAACACATAAATGTTAGCAATCCATCATTGGTACAGATATTGCCTATCGTCACACTGAAAATGCGTGACTATATGCATATAGTCACACACGTTTTTTTTGGGTGTGTGTGACAAAAAGTCGCGCCACCGTAGGTATCATATGGTCACATTGTTTAGTTTGTGGCCGTTTTCATCGAAAAAGAGTGACCAAAACCCGAATATGTGTGACTAATTAGGCACAAGTTTTGTTGGATTCATCAGTATGTGTGACTATTTTCCATCCTATGGCCACACGAAAATATAATAAATGTGACGTTTGTGATGATTTAGTCACACATCGTGTGTTTTTTTTTTCGAGTTAGTCACATACAATTTAAAAAACAGTGGCCAAAAGTGTTAATAAGTGTGACCATATGCTGTTTAAAGTGAAGAAATGTGTACTATTGATCATCCAATGGTCACATGAATTCTTAGTTTGTGTGGCCTTTTGTAATATTTAGTCACACAAAGCATGTTTGCTTTGGGTATTTAGTCACATACAATTAAGCATAAAGTGGCCAAAAATGTTAATAAGTGTGACCATATGCTGTTTTAAGTGAAGAAATGTGTATTTTGTGTGACTATTGATCATCTAATGGTCACATGAATTCTTAGTTTGTGTGGCCTTTTGTAATATTTAGTCACACAAAGCATGTTTGTTTTGGGTATTTAGTCACATACAATTAAGCATAAAGTGGCCAAAAGTGTTAATAAGTGTGACCATATGCTGGTTTAAGTGAAGAAATGTGTATTTTGTGTGACTATTGATCATCCAATGGTTACATGAATTCTTAGTTTGTGTGGCCTTTTGTAATATTTAGTCACACAAAGCATATTTGTTTTGGGTATTTAGTCACATACAATTAAGCATAAAGTGGCCAAAAGTGTTAATAAGTGTGACCATATGTTGTTTTAAGTGAAGAAATGTATATTTTGTGTGACTATTGATCATCCAATGGCCACATGAATTTTATGTTTGTGTGGCCTTTTGTAATATTTAGTCACACAAAGCATGTTTGTTTTGGTTATTTAGTCACATACAATTAAGCATTAAGTGGCCAAAAGTGTTGATAAGTGTGACCATATGCTGTTTAAAGTGAAGAAATTTGTATTTTGTGTGACTATTGATCATCCAATGGCCACTTGAATTTTATGTTTGTGTGGCGTTTTATGATATTTAGTCACACAAAGCATGCTTGTTTTGGGTATTTAGTCACATACAATTAAGCATAAAGTGGCCAAAGTTGTTAATAAGTGTGACCATATGCTGTGTAAAGTGAAGAATTATGTATTTTGCGTGACTATTGTTCATCCAATGGTCACATGAATTTTTATTTTGTGTGGCCTTTGGTACTATTTAGTCACACATCGAATTAAACAAAGAGTGACCAATAATATTGGAGCAGAGTTGCTACTGCTAGCAGTACTAAGGTAGTCCTGCTGAAGCAGAGTTACTGCTGCTAGTACTATGCTAGTGCTGCTGGAATGAGTATATATATTAAATATAAAACAATATTAAAAAACACAAGAAATTTCAAATTGAATTAAACTCGAATGTATATAACTGGACAGAATATACAATTGTAATGTCGTACTTAATTAATCAAATATCTAAAGACTTTTGAACCTTCACCCCCTTAGCAGTTTGCCTTAAGTCGTTAGCAGATATATATTGTTTCTTCGGTGGTGCCTGTGGTACACATTTAGTCACATGGTTTGTTGGTGTAACCTGTAGTAAACAAAAGACGCTTCTATCAAACATTGAATTACATATGAATAATTATATATGTAGGTTGAAAAAAAACATGTATGTACCACCTCTTCAAAAATAACTTGATCCTTTGGCCATGCAACGAAACTACCTTCAACATTCTTAACTATTTTTAACCCATTATTTGCTACGTCCGGTACGCATGCTGCATCAACTAACGATTCATCAATCGACACTTTGTAGCAATCACTTGGGAGTGGTCGGTTATGCAGCACTTGCTTTCCATGAGACTGGTATACGGTACCCAAAGCAACAATATTTGTTTGCTTTATAATCCACAGTTTGCACTTAAGTGTCTACAAAAAAAGAATTTTTATGTATATATCAGAAATTATTTAAACAAAAGAATAACAAGAAACATGTTGAAATACATACTGTTGGCAGTGCTTGTGTTAGAGACACATCTTGTTGCGATTGGGAATCTGGAGACCCGTTTCGTCGCTTCTTTTGCTTTGGCTTATTGGGTCCGACAGTTTAGCAAGTTCCTATATGTATATATAAAACACGTTACATTATTTAAACAAAAGAGTAACAAGAAACATGTTGAAATACATACTGTTGGCAGTGGTTGTGTTGGAGACGACACATTTTGTAGCGATTGGGAATCTGGAGACCCGTTTCGTCGTGACTTAAGGTTATGCTTAGGCCTGACAGTTTTAGCAACAGGTTCCTATACGTATATATAAAACACGGTACATTAGTCGATCATGTATGTAAAATTCAAAAATCAAAGGGCGATCTTTTATTACTATACTTACCATTGTTTCCGTTACCTTTTTAGAAGTTTCAAGGCCATTGGATTTCTCCTCAATTCCCGCATCTTTAGGACTTACAACACCACTTGTCTGAGTGCCATTGGAGTCACCTACAATATTGTCAATGGCCATTGGAGTCACCTGCAATATAAATTAAGAAATACAGTCACTCATCAGTTTATGTTCAATGCCTAGTATCATTAGCATCAGTGGTGTTAGCATTAGAAAATGAAATTGTTAACAACATAAAAAATGGCTTACAACTGAGGCTATTGGCGATGGTTCAGTTGGCAGAGTTATATTCATCCCTTTATTATTCAACTGTTGCAGAATTTGAGAAAGCATTATATTTGTGTTTTCCACCTCACCGGATAATTTACTGACCTGCACATCTTTTTCGGTCATCTCGGCGGACAATTTCTTGATCAATTTATCTTTTTATTCACGCTCGCGTCTCTCATTATCCAGTTTAGTTTGAAGTAAGGCAATTTTTTCATTAACTTCTTGTTTTCTTCGAGGAAGGCCAAAATACTCTTTGTATGTTACTGCACCTCCCACTCCTCTGGCATAACCGCCCTTTTCCTTACCAAATACAAATGTCATGGCATCAGTGCCATCATCAAAACCCGATGTTCCTTCCTTGATCTTGTCATCAGCTTCTTTCTGCACAAAAAATATAGGAAATGTTTGGATCAAAAGTCTTCTTGATGATGTTAGAGTAACTGCTGGTATACAAGCTACTACTGCTAGTACACAGTCAAATGTTGCTGCTATATAAGCATAATAATAGAATTAGCAGTCAAACTTACAAGTTCATCTCCCTTTGATTTAATATCATCATTTGGGTATTCGCCGTCTTTGTTTACCCTTCCTTTCACCCACATTACATCACCGGGGGGGGGGGGGGGGGGGGTTCTTCATCCGCTTCAATCTCTTTATTTTGGATCTAATAAACATCAAATGCATACCCATGTAAAGTTAGACCAAGATAAACGAAAATATGAGGATGCTTACACATGTACAGTTAAACCAAGATAATCGAAAATATGAGGGTATTAATGCAAATGTGCAAATTGGGCAATGTAAACAGATTCATTTCTCATACTGATCGTCTCTTAATTGGTACAACAAACATTGTGTAATCTTACCATTTTCTCTTTGACATAAGCATATCCACCTCGTCCCATTTTATGCTGATAAATATTTTGGGAACGCGCCATTTTACCTTTCTCAAATTTCTCCTAAAAACACAAAATCATAAGGCGTTTAGATGCGGTAATGCTGCAAACTGAAAATAATAAAATGACATATACACTTAATTAAAGATGACTAATTAAAACCTTGTATGCTTCGGTGGTCGTGTATTTAACATACTCGACCCAGTCTTCTGATTTCATTATTGTATTATACAAGTCCGGGACTTCATTCAGTTTGGAAGGTGTATTTAGGTTGGGCAAAATGTAGTTGAATTTGAGCTTCCTTCTGTAATTCCTTAGCATTTTACCAAGACGAATCATTATCAATTTTCTGTATTTGACGTCAACAACAAAAAATTTCTGAAAAGATTAACACAATGTTGTTAATTAGTTGCACATAATGTAACTGCATACATAAACTTATGTAGTACTGGGTTACAAAATAGTATATATGTACCAAGATTTCATCCCATAGTTTATCTCTTGATTCTTTATTCACCTTCTTCCAGTGTAGAATCTTCACACCTATCTGCTCACGAGCCACATCTCCCAAAAAACTCACAAACACTGCTCTGTTTTCCCCTGTTACCCTACCGAATGCATCGAAGGTTACCTTGAGCTTTATTGCACCAGGTTTGTCATGCTTCGCGCGAAACTTTACTAGCCTGGTTGAGCCCCTCTTAGCTACTATCTCAGGTGTTTGGTTGGTTACAGGCTCATCTATATCTTCTTCATCAGAAGACTTTTCGGATTCATATTCTAAGGCGTTATCATCATGTACAATATGATCAAGAGTAAGCAAAGTATGGTTATCAACAATGGGTTCAGTTTCCATGACTCTTGAGCAACAAAGGGTAAAAGAAAATGATTATGGCTTAGCTTGGAGAGTAATGGTGAGAGAAGATTTCATTTTTGTTTTTTATTTGCAGTCCTTTTTTTAAGGAGAGAAAAGAGGCTATACACCAAGAATATGAATCGTTTGTGATTCAAAAAATTTCGATCCAAAAATTTGCCTCCAAGTTGTAATTTGAAATTAACAATTGAATTATTTGAAAATTTTCCCTTTGAACCAGTTAATTAAAGCATAAACTTGAATAAATCAAATTTTTGGCTCCAAATTTTATAGAGTACTATCTTAATAATCGCAAATAATGTATCATACTGTGCAACCATCACATCAACAGTACAAACTACTACCCATTTAACAAACCAAAATACTTACATAATTACTAGTTATTGTACCCTTACTAATTACATTTACAAAACACAAATTACTAATTACCTTTTTGTTATTTGGTTTCATTGTTTGCGTGCTTGTGTTTGCCATAAAAATTTGTGTGTTGATTAGGGTTTATTGATTTTTGTGTGTGTTTACAAATGACCGGGTAAAGGGATTAATTGCTGGTTGAATATTGAATTTGTGGTTTGGTTTAACTATAGCCGACGTGGCAAGATTTGTTTAAAAAAAAAAAAAAAAAAAAAAAAAAAAAAAAAAAAAAACTAATGGTGATGACGTAGCGGTGAAATCCGGCTATAGCCGGTAAATAGGGATGGCAACGGTTCGGGTTCAGGGCGGGTTTTAGTATACCCATAACCGAACCCGTTTATAATATACCCGTACCCGCCCCATATCCCACCGGATACCCGATTAATATTATCCATCGGTTTTTCGGGTTTCCCCGCGGGTATCAGTTATCCGTACGTAGTTGAATATTATATGGACAAAATTGGCGGTATTAAGATTAAGTCACGCTAAAATCCACCGAAAAAACAAAAGAAAATACTATAACCACTCCCAACAATAACTCAGCTTTAAACTTTAACACAATGCCACGTCAGCTTTAACACACTCACCCTTAATTAACTGAGCTTTAGTTATACACAAGATGTTTAACGAATGAGCCGAGATGATATGGTTGTATACGAGATGTTTAACGAATGAGCTGAGATGATATGGTTGTATATATACGAGATGTTTAACGAATGAGCCGAGATAATATGGTTGTATACGAGATATTTAACGAATGAGCCGAGATGATATGATTATACACGAGATGTTTAACGAATGAGCCGAGATGATATGGTTGTATACGAGATGTTTAACGAATGAGCCGAGATGATATGGTTGTATACGAGATGTTTAACGAATGAGCCGAGATAATATGGTTGTATACGAGATGTTTAACGAATGAGCCGAGATGATATGGTTATACACGAGATGTTTAACGAATTGAATGAGCCGAGATGATATGGTTGTATACGAGATGTTTAACGAATGAGCCGAGATTATATGTTTGTACATGAGCAACACACCCAACAATAACTCACGCAACCTTTCGACCCTGTTTCATCATTTCTTAAAAGAGTTTAATTTCTAGACCAACCCTGATAGCTGGATGGTCTTGAGGCAACTCACGCAACCTTTCGACCTCTGGATCAGCACGATTATGCATCTGTAGCATAATACGAGTTATCTCACCTAGCAAATTGTTAATCAATTTGAGTTCTTTTTCTTGTTCATTGTGTAATCGGGTGAGGATAGCCTTTTGCACCTCTGCTAGTTAATTTGTTAGCCACAGTGTTTGTGTTAAAATTAGTGATACTTGCGAGAGAGTTTTATAAGAAGTTGTGTGAGAAAACGAAGTGTTGTGAAAGTGGCTTTGATAGTGGAAAGCCGTTAAACTAGCCGTTTGAGGCTATTTTAAAAATCAGATTGAAAGTAAAAGTAACCGTACGAGTATTATTCAAATTCAAACGTAAAGTAACAGTACAACATATTAATAACGAGCGGGATATTTAAAATTTAAAATTTCAAATTCAAATTAAACAAAAGGGCGGGATATATTTAAAATTTATCAATTCAATTCAAATTCAATTCAATTTATAAATTGAAAATAAAGTATCAAATACAAATACATTAAACATGAAATAGAAATACATTAAATGTCAAATAAAAACTACGTTAACATAAACAACGATTGATTAACATAAACAACATACGATTAACATAAACAACGGACGATTAATAAAAACTATCATCTGAATCTGGGTAACCATCTTCAGAGGATTCGGAAGGTGTGAAAAAACCAGACTCCCACCTTTGCCTACGTTCTTCATCCTCCCTGGCTTGCCGCTCCAAACGATCAGCTTCCTCTTCTCTTTCAAGTGCTTCCATTTCCAGGAGGACTTGCATATCTGCTTCCTCTTGCCTAAGTTGTTCCTCAGTTAACCCAAACGGATTTGGGTCTTGGTTGGGAACCGGTTCATTTTCAGGTTGATTATTCACCGGAAAATTTTCCGGTTGGAAAACCGGAAAGATATGCTCGGGTGGAGTATGGAATTTTTCATTTTCGCTAGGTGGGCTTGGAAACTGTTGGCCAAAATCCTTTTGGCGAGGTGGGCTTGGAAATTGTTGGCCAAAACCCTTTTGGCGAGGTGGGCTTGGAAATTGTTGCCCGAAATCTTTTCTGGAAGACATCTTGAATTTGAGATGCTTGGATCTTGAGTATTTGAGAAGTTTGGAATGTGTTTCTGTGTGACTTGTGCTTCAGAAGCATTGGTATTTATAGGGTACAAATGCACACGTTTTATTAACGTGACTTTGAATTTTAATTGTTGGGGCTAACCTGCGTTAACGCAGCGTTAATATGTTGTACTTTATCTTACGTTTGAATTTGAATTTGAATTTGTTAAGGCTGAGTTATTGTTGGAAGTGGCCTAAATATACCCATACTTCTCAAACACATTCAGACTGCGATAGATATTAAAGCATGTATTTACATTAAACATGTACTAGAAAATATCAATTACCCTAATGAAAAAGTCAATTAGTCATTAAAGTTAGCACACAAATTACATTAAACATCATTAATATAGAAAATATCAATTACCCTAATGAAAAAGTCAATTAGTCAATCCAACACCAAACACACTTCTAGATCAACTACACTAGTCAAATCCAAACCAAACACAAACCAAATCCGATCAATATTATCCATCTGTTTACTTTTGGCGCCTCTCGATGGTCCCTCTTCCCGCCTAAAGTATTGGAAACCGTTCGTATACCTCTCTAGCCTATTTGTACAACTCGACATGGAAAACCGTTCATAATCAACCGTACCATATACAACTCCTTTGATATTTTCATTAAAAAATAAATTTCAAATTTCAATGACTGACTCCTCTTCAACTCCTTCTTCCAACAAAAACAAACGCCCAAGGGATGATTCTCCTCCACCAATGCCTGAAAAATATAAAAAATTTGGCATATCCCAAAATATTTGGGAGAAATGCAGTAAAGGCCAGTATGGTGTTGAAAACGCATTGTTAGAAATTCACAACAAGCGTATAAAGATGTATGAAGAAAGGAACAAGAAAGATTTAGAGGTCATTGAGGAGCATCAGAAGAAAATTGAGGAGAGGAACAAAAAAATAGAAGAAGAAAGAGAGAAAATAGTTGATGTTTACAGAAGTATTGAAGCTAGTAAATATGTGTCTTAATGTATCTTTTCTTTATATATTTTGCCTATATAAATGTAAACTTATTTTGACTTGGTTTAATATATGAATGCAGTTATTATTACAAGTTTATGATATTTGAATGTAGTTATTATTATTGTACTGCTAGGTAAACAATTGTACTGCTAGCGAAACGTTGTACTGCTAGGTATTCTTTTAGCAGTGGTTGGGAGTGCAGGGTAGTTTTTATCACTTTTTACTTAAAGGGTATAAACCCTCAATTGCTGCACACAATCACATTCACGCACACATTACTCTCTCTCTTCCACTCCCTAATCGAATTTTAATCGTCAAATTGCAAAACCCCCAAATCAAATCATAATGTCGAACCTAACTTTTACCGAACCTCATAATAATGTTGCCTTTTTAGAAAAATCCAATGAGTCTGTAGATTTTACTGAGATAATTGATTTCCTTAATGCAAGCTATATTAAGTTTGCATTAACAGTAAAACCTACTATATATACTTCCAACATTATCCAGTTTTGGTCGTCTGCTAAGGTCAATACTATTAATGGGGAAGCACAAATCCATGCCCTTGTAGATGGGCAGATGATTATCATTACAGAGGCGTCTATTCGAAGAGATCTTCTCCTAGATGATGCTAACGGAGTTGAGAATCTTCCAAATACTACAATCTTTGAAAAACTTGCACTGATGGGCTATGAGAGATATACAGATGCTTTAAAGTTCCAAAAAGGTAATTTTTCTCCTCAGTGGAAATTCTTAATTCATACTGTCTTAGTGTGTCTAAGTCCAAAGACCACTGCATGGAATGAATTTAGCAGTAATTTAGCTTCTGCTATAATTTGTTTGGCTGAAAATACTCAAAGATTTAATTTCTCAAAATTAATTTTTGATAATATGGTTAGGAACTTGGATAGTTCTTTGGCTAAATATTTTCTATATCCAAGGTTTTTGCAACTCTTTTTGGACAACCAATTTAAAAAAAAGAAAAGTCACAAAAATGTTTCTCCCACTCCCTGCCTTACCAAAAAGGTTTTTGCTAATATGAGGAGGGTTGGAAAAGATTTTTCAGGGAGAGTGACACCTTTGTTTCCAACAATGTTGGCACTAGCCCAAACCCAAATGGGTGAAGGTTCAGCAATCTCAGCTGGTACCCATCACACACCCACAGAACAACAACAACAGACCTATAAACGTAGGACTAACACCAAGAACACTGAGCTACCTCAGGCTAGTGGTTCTATACCAACTGTTGCAGATGAGGATGTCACTGGGGGGAGAGTGACATGTTGGCAAGGGCTGCCACTACTGTGTCTAGCTTAGTAGCAGCACAGGACAGTGGTAACATCATTAAGACCCGAACCAAGACAACTTCTAATGAAGAAAGTTCCTCTGGAACTGATTCAGGTGAAGGTCCCAGTCACATGGAAACAATGGGGGGTTCGGATGTTCATCCTAGGGGTGAGGCTGAACTTAACTTTTCCAGTGATCCACCTCTCGGGCTAGGTAACACAAGCCGAAGTGGTGAGGATAGTCTGCAACTTTTGAATGAATTGAATGATACCTGTGTCAAGCTGTCTGCACAAATAGGTGATCTGCGAGCAATAGCTTCTTCCCAAGATGGAGTCATCAAAGCTCAAGGTGGGGAGATAAAGGCTTTGAAGAGAAGGGTTAGGTATTTAGAAGGAGTCAAAGGATCAAGAATTCCCAAACAAAAGGTTAAATCTTCTGAAGCTTCTAAGGATGCTCCCAAACAGGGGGGGAATGAAGGCAAAGTTTCAGGGGAGGATAAAGAGGGTGAAAGTATTTGTGAAGAGAGTGATCCAATGGAATTTCTAGTTGCTGATAACCAAGGGAATGAAGCGGTGATGGATAGGCGTTTGGGCAAGGTTACAACTGTTGATAGTGAGCCACCTATTCCTGCTAGTGACCCAGTTATTCCTGCTAGTGGTCCAGTTATTCCTGATAGTGAGCCAGTTATTCCTGCTATTCCTGCTATTGATAAGGTTAGTTCTCTATACTGAGACTGAAGTTAGTATTGCTGCTATTGATGTTAGTGCTACTGAGACTAAATTTATTCCTGCTATTGATAAGGTTACTGCTACTCAAGGTGATGATGATATGACTATGGCTCAAATATTAACAAAGATTAGGAGTGCAAAACCTAAGAAGAAATTTAAGTTTCAGTCACCTAGTCAACAACAACAACAACCAATGATTACAGATGAAGAATTGAAAAGACAAGTGGCTGATCTTGATGCTCAAGAAGCTGCTCAAAAAGCTGCTCAGATTCTTTCAGACAAGGAGTATGCAGAGAAATTACAAGCGCAAAAAAATGCAGAGTTAATAGCTTCATGGTTTGAGGAAAGGGCTCAGGTTGAAGCTGATTGTGAGTTTGCTACAATATTACATAAAGAAGAGCAAGATAAGTACTCAGTAGATGAAAAAGCCAGGATGCTGAAAGAAATTTTTGATGCAAAAAAGAAGAAGTTTGCAGCACAAAGATATGCAGCTAAGAAGAACAAGCCACCCACTCAAAAACAAAGAAGAGATCTCATGTGCAGGTATTTATTTATTTATTTATTTATTTATTTTTTTGTTGCAAAGGTAAATTTATATTAATATCAACAACACCCAATATGTACATCATAAACATCTACTCATGTGCAGATATTTGAAGAATGTGGCCAGTTGGAAACTAAAGGATTTGAAATTCTTGGATGATAAAAGCATTGAAGAATTGTATGCAATTGCCAAGAGAAACAATGAACTCTTCTTGAATGACAGTTCAAAGAGAGCAGGTGAACAGTTGGAAATAGAAAGCAGTTCAAAGAGAGCAGGTGAACAGTTGGAAATAGAAAGCAGTAAAAAGAGAAAACAAGAACAAACTGAGCAAGCTGTTGCTAAAGAACAAATGCAAGCTCACACTGAACTTGCAGTTGACTCTGTAGGAGAAGCCATGGATGCACAACCTTTAACTGTCAAACATCCCATTGTTGATTATAAGTCTGGATCTCATTGGGAAACAATTTATTACGATATTAAGAGGCATGATGGTTCTTCTAGAAGGTTTGTAAGCTTTCTTCACATGGTTCATGATTTTGATAGACGAGATATGATAGCTCTATGGAAATTACTCAAACAAAGATTTGGTAATAAGACACCAGAACAAGCTTATGATAGAGAAGTCTGGAATTATTTGAAGGTAATGTTTGAACCAAATCATGAAGATGAATGTTGGAGAAGACTAACGCACAATACTGTTAAAGAATGGAAAAATTTTCAACGATGTGGAGTACATGCTTTAACTGTGAATGAGTTGGTGATCTACATGC
This sequence comes from Artemisia tridentata subsp. tridentata, assembly GCA_021014915.2. Taxonomy (NCBI): domain Eukaryota; kingdom Viridiplantae; phylum Streptophyta; class Magnoliopsida; order Asterales; family Asteraceae; genus Artemisia; species Artemisia tridentata. The sequence goes on along the minus strand of CP139508.1, from coordinate 498,030,519 downwards.
TTGTAGAAAAGGATTACCCTTTAAAGTTTCACAAAGACATTCTACATCAGATGTTGCGTGGGAAGAAAATACTCAAGCTTCAGCTTAATTATGATAACATGGCATATGAACTGCTCAAGAAGATGGAAGAGTATCTAGGACCCAAGGACAAGAAATAGAATGTATAGTTATTACTACTAGAATGTATAGTTTGACTTAAACATGTATAGTCATTACTGCTTATGAGATAAACATGTGTAGTTATTACTGCTAGAATGTATAGTTATTACTGCTAGAATGTATAGTCTGACAAAATATGCTTACATAAATGCTTACAATCGAGCCAAAACATTGATATTTTTAAATTTTTGACTATTGCATAAGTTATCAGAAATGTGTGACCATATGTATCGAATTGTGACTACACTTAAATAATGTGTGACAAAATTTGACTATTGCCTATAGTCACATGATTGTGCTACAATTAAATGTGTGACCATACACATTAGGAATTGGCAGGCAAACACACACTTAACTTTAGACACACATATTAACTTACGTGACTATTTGTATCGAATTTTGGTCACACTTAATCATGTATGCCTATGGTTTAGTGTGACCATATATGACATTTGGTCACACATCTCAAGTGTGTGACATATATTTGTCACTTTTAAATGCATATCGTGACTATGCTTCAAACTTAATTTTCAGTTGTCACACATTTCAAATTCATATGTGGCTAAATTTTCAACAAAAACTAGTAGTCACGCTTAAATAATGTGTGACAAACTTGAGCATATGATTTAGCCACATACACAATTATTTCGTGTGACCATATATGGATTTTGGTCACACTTTTCAATTGCGTGACATATATTTGTCACATATGTATATATATAGTGTGACTAATGTTTCAACCTTATTTGTATCCGTCACACGTCCCAAATTATAAGTGACTAAAAAATCAAATTTTTTTTTACCAGATACGTATAGTCACGAAAATATTCAAATGTGTGGCTGTAGCCTCGGATGTAATTCCGAAATGGTCACACAAGTCGGATCAAGTGTGGCTATTTATTTTATTCTGGTACATTTAGTCACATAAAAAGGCGACTGTGTGGCTGTTCGAAAAAAAGCATGTGTGACTAAATCCCATTTTTGTACTAGTGCATATAATACATGCAATCATCATTTTACTTACCTTAGCTCCAAGCTAAGCATATCAAGCCAATATCACCAAACTTATCATCATCATCATCATCATAACACCTTGAATCATAACATCATCATCATCATCATCTTCCTAGTTCATAACCATCATAATCATCATTAAATTAAGAAATACTATGACAATTATTATACCCTTTCATCATATGATCATATATTGATCATATGATAACCAACCCATAAAATTACTAACTTGTAATCACTATAACTTAACCCATAATTACTTTAACCTCTTAATTTAGCTTAAAACCATCTTTTACCCAAATACCCCAATTTAGAGTACATGAACCCTAAATCATAAATCATCAATTCAACATGATTGAAGTTACTTACTTGCATAAGGATTATCACTAGGGCACATCATTAGCATTAGACCATTAATCATTCTTCAATTGATCATTAAGACCTCATGGTTTTCCCTCCTTTCTTGTTTGTGTCGCCACACCCAACTCCAACATATCTTCTGGATATTTTTTTATGAATAATGTGTAGTGGAAAAGTCCAGACTTTCCTGGATATAATATGGGTTTGGTGGCAACTTTGGCCAATTGGCAAGATTGGTCCTTCAAGTCCTATTCCTTCTACTTTGGCCACAACTAACTTTATAACTTATTCACTACAATGGCACTTAAGCCCTTGAAGTCTAATTCCTTTTATTTGAGACACATAATACTTTCCTTAACTATACAATATATTTATTGACCATTAGTTTGACTATCGGGTTTGACCACAATGTTACATTCGTTGACTGGCCAATCACATAAGGTCTTTGGTCCACTTTCATCTAGGGTGGGGTACAAGTTCCCGGGGAACGGGTCTAACAAACACATTACATACATTTATTTTAAAAGGAAAAAAAGTGTATTGATAAGCGTGTGATATTGGAGTATGTTGGAGTAAAGTATGTACAAGTGTATCCCTTCCCTTTGACAAGTGTATCTTTTCCCTTGAAAAGAATGTATAGGGTTTATAGATGTGCAAGATACCATAATAATTTTATACAACATATATTATAAAATACCAAACACATGCAATTCAAATATTCAAGCTTTAAACTTGAAAACAACATCATCCATATTTTTTAAGACAAAAATAAAAGAAAAATATCAAACAAAACCGACTTCAGTAAACCAGGTTGACTCGGGTTACATGAAACTCCGTGGGTCAAATTAGGTTTTCAAGCCTCGAAAAACGGTTCATTTTGGCTCTTTTTCGACAAAAAACTGTCCGACTGACCAGATCAAACCAGGTTTCAATACACTGGTTTTCGATGAAACCAAGATCTTGATAGATTTAAAGTAGAAATGTCATACATACCCTTTAAAAGTAGTTAGTCTTCTCATATATACCTTTTAAATTTTTTCTTCAACTTTAACATTAAATATTTTTATTTGTGTTATATAATATTTGATGAAAATTATACAAACAAAAATACATTTAAAACTCAATAAATTCATATATTTTGAATCAAATATTATATAACACAAAAGAAAGGGGTAATTCTACAAATAGCCCGGTCTAGTAAAGTGTTGGGCTTTTTTAGCCCTAAAAAAGTCGCTTTCCCAAAATAGCTCAACACTTTAAGCGACTAAATCTGGGTGTGACATGTGGCGGAAAAAAGTCGCTTTTGTAAATCATGCGACTTTCGATTAAGCCCAGCAGTAGAAGCAGATGCACTAGCAGTAGATTGAAAAAAATTTGAATTAAGCGACTTTTTTCCGCCACATGTCACTCCCAGATTCAGTCGCTTAAAATGTTGGGCTATTTTGGGAAAGAGACTTTTTTGGGGCCAAAAAAACCCAACACTTTACTAGACCGGGCTATGTCTATATTTAGCCCCAAAAGAAAATAGTTAAAGTTAAAATCGAAAAAAAAAAGTATTTTAAAAAGTCAAAACAAAACATGATAATTATTTTGAGACACTCGGAAAGAAAGAGTAGTTTCTTTCATAGAAATTTATTAAAAGAGAAATAATGATTTATAAACTTTATATATGTGAATAGGATGAGGATGTGTATTGATAAGTGTGTCATATATATGTTGGAGTAACACCTACACACATTGCATACATTTATTTTAAAGGGAAAAAAAAGTGTATTGATAAGCGTGTGATATTGGAGTATGTTGGAGTAAAGTCTGTACAAGTGTATCCCTTCCCTTGACAAGAATGTATAGGGTTTATAGATGTGCAAAATACCATAATAATTTTATACATCATATATTATAAAATACCAAACACATGCAATTCAAATATACAAGTTTTAAACTTGAAAACAACATCATCCATATTTTTTAAAACAAAAATAAAAGAAAAATATCAAACACAACCGACTTTAGTAAACCGGGTTGACTCGGGTTACATGAAACTCCGTGAGTCAAATTAGGTTTTCAAGCCTCAAAAAACGGTTCATTTTGGCTCTTTTTCGACAAAAAACTGTCCAACTGACCAGATCAAACCAGGTTTCAATACACTGGTTTTCGATGAAACCAAGATCTAGATAGATTTAAAGTAGAAATGTCATACATACCCGTTAAAAGTAGTTTGTCTACTCATATATACCCGTTAAATTTTTTCTTCAACTTTAACATTAAATATTTTTATTTGTGTTATATAATATTGGATGAAAATTATACAAACAAAAATACATTTAAAACTCAATCAATTCATATATTTTGAATCAAATATTATATAACACAAAAGAAAATAGTTAAAGTTAAAATCGAAAAAAAAAGTATTTTAAAAAGTCAAAACAAAACATGATAATTATTTTGAGACACTCGGAAAGAAAGAATAGTTTCTTTCATAGAAATTTATTAAAAGAGAAATAATGATTTATATACTTTATATATGTGAATAGGATGAGGATGTGTATTGATAAGTGTGTCATATTTATGTTGGAGTAACACCTACACACATTGCATACATTTATTTTAAAGGGAAAAAAAGTGTATTGATAAGCGTGTGATATTGGAGTATGTTGGAGTAAAGTCTGTACAAGTGTATCACTTCCCTTTGACAAGTGTATCCCTTCCCTTGACAAGAATGTATAGGGTTTATAGATGTGCAAAATACCATAATAATTTTATACATCATATATTATAAAATACAAAACACATGCAATTCAAATATACAAGTTTTAAACTTGAAAACAACATCATTCATATTTTTTAAAACAAAAATAAAAGAAAAATATCAAACACAACCGACTTTAGTAAACCGGGTTGACTCGGGTTACATGAAACTCCGTGAGTCAAATTAGGTTTTCAAGCCTCGAAAAACGGTTCATTTTGGCTCTTTTTCGACAAAAAACTGTCCGACTGACCAGATCAAACCAGGTTTCAATACACTGGTTTTCGATGAAACCAAGATCTAGATAGATTTAAAGTAGAAATGTCATACATACCCGTTAAAAGTAGTTTGTCTAGTTTGTCTACTCATATATACCCGTTAAATTTTTTCTTCAACTTTAACATTAAATATTTTTATTTGTGTTATATAATATTGGATGAAAATTATACAAACAAAAATACATTTAAAACTCAATCAATTCATATATTTTGAATCAAATATTATATAACACAAAAGAAAATAGTTAAAGTTAAAATCGAAAAAAAATATTTTAAAAAGTCAAAACAAAACATGATAATTATTTTGAGACACTCGGACACAAAGAGTAGTTTTTTTCATAGAAATTTATTAAAAGAGATATAATTATTTATATACTTTATATATGTGAATAGGATGAGGATGCGTATTGATAAGTGTGTCATATTTATGTTGGAGTAACACCTACACACATTACATACATTTATTTTAAAGGGAAAAAAACCGTGTGATATTGGTGTATGTTGGAGTAAAGTCTGTACAAGTGTATTTGTTCCCTTTGACAAGTGTATCCCTTCTCTTGACAATAATGTATTGGGTTTATAGATGTGCAAGATACCATCTTTTGTTGATTAGAATATGTTTAGGTACTTAAGAATTACGATGAAAGCATGTGCAAAAGAGAGATCATCTTTCTAGCTCATCTCATCATATTCAGAAGTCGTCTCAAATCTATTTATAAACTGTACAACCGCTCCGGTTTTAGTAACAAGATGATGCCATTATTTTGTTTCTTCACCTTAGATTCTTGTGAATTTATGTAAGCTTTTACGCGTGTGCATATTACTACACGTATACGCAACAGACATCAAAACTAGTGACGACGTGCTAATGACGTAGTTTAAACAGACTAAATTGAAATAGCTTAAAACATACTGGTACTTGATAAACCTAAGATTGGGTGACAATAACTTATTGCTTTGTGAGTGATTAAGCGTTTTTACTGTAACCAACAAGATAATGGCACGTTAATTAGAGATGAAATTAAACATGTTTCTAGTCGTTTTTGTAAAGCAACCAACTTTACAACTAATGACATGTTCATGATTTTATTTTCGCGAGTGCTAAATCATTAAACATACATTGAAAATTAGAGATGAAATTCTCCTAACCTTCAACATATTTCTTGCAAATAATTTGTTGGTATTTTAGTGTAAAATAGATTGAGTTTAATATGCAAATAAGGGTCGACACTTATTTGGATATTAACTGGACTAACGGGGGTTCCAAGGGGGCGTAGCCCCCTTGGTGGGGGTTCGGGGGCAACGCCCCTGAGAGAAGCAGGGTCCAAGGGGCGGCAGTTCCTGCTGATGGTTCCTGCTGATAGTGCAGCGGTTCCTGCCGATAGTGCAGTGGTTCCTGCTGCTAGTGCAGTTCCTGCTGCTAGTGTTTTACAGTTATTAGGCCCTAATAACCGCCCCTATAAACCGTCTTATATATTCTCTATTTCGTATAGAGAAAAGACAAGGCTGATCAACCATATTTTGATCACGTATTTCTGCAAACATACAATCATTCACAAACTTGAATCAATTAGATTTTATCCGGTCGTTAATTGGTATACACTCCAATTTAATCGATCTGAAAGCGTACAATTCGTGACTTCTAATTGCTATCAGGATACCAATCTCACCCCAATTACCACAAATAAACAACATAATTATTAGTGACACATGGGCAATATACGTACTAGCTCCACATCCATTTACGACCTAACCAACATTAAAGTGATGGCAGTCTTGATGGATCGTTGTCACCCATTTTTGACTTACGTTAAACAAATTTATTTCCTTTAATAAATATAAGAGTAAATTGCAAAAATCGTCCTTGTGGTTTGGCCAAATTGCACGTTTTGTCCTTGTGGTTTATTAAGTGCAAAGATCGTCCTTATTTTGCACTGTTACGTGCACTTTTGGTCCTCCATCATTGCAAAAATCGTCCTTGTGGTTTGCCAAATTTCACTGTTGAAGGACTAAAAGTGCACGTAACAGTGCAAAATAAGGACGATCTTTGCACTTATTGAACCACAAGGACGAAACGTGCAATTTGGCCAAACCACAAGGAAGATTTTTGCAATTTACTCTAAATATAAAAATAAGAATAATCGTAATTTTAACTTTATTTTGGTTCCGTATCATTTACGAATTACTTTATGCTCGTTTTAGTTCGTTTTGAATTAATTGAATAACCAAACTAGCAAAAGTCTTTTTTGGATATCTGAACCACAAACTACTCATCTAGCACGGGTTGGTTTCGGGTAGTAAAATTAAATACATCGCACACAATTTTTTTTTTTTTTTTTACCACTGCGCCACCGATGACCATCCCATAGGGACTATATTTGCCAAAAGTAAAATAACTTCAATTTTCATGTGCTTATAAAAGGACCAACTTTACTAACAAAATATTTGCGTGAAACAAAAAAAACAATGGAACCAGAAAAGCCAACTGAACCCAAAGGCTTATTGCAAACTCATGAGTTATACAAGGTTTGTTCATAACTCCTATGTGGGTGTTTGTTTAAGCTTATTTGTGGGCTTACGAGCTTATTTTCTGACTTATTTCGGCTTATATTTCATAACCCTGACGAGCTTATTTTCTGACTTATTTTGAAATTTACTAGCTTATATCAGTTTATTATATCATAATAAGCTTATATAAGTCTCAAAATAAGCCAGAAATTTTGGCTTTATGAAACATAAGCCGAGAACAAATAAGCTAATAAGCCCACAAATAAGCTTAACCAAACACCCCCTATGTTTCATTTTGCTTCAAATATTCTCAAAACTGAACAGAACTTTTTATGTGCTCTATATGTAGTACATATTAGAGACTAATGTGTATCCTCGTGAACCTGAATCATTGAAGGAGCTTCGAGCTGTCACTGAGAAACATCCATGGTGAACATCATGTTTTACGAACCAAAATATATATTTTTCATATATAGCACGTTACATGTTTAGAAACTGATAGAAAGTACGTTTTTTTTTTTTGGTAGGGCTGTGATGAGTACAGCACCCGATGCAGGCCAAATGATAGAACTTTTGTTAAAGATCACTGGTGCAAAGAAAGCATTAGAAGTTGGGGTTTTTACGGGTTACTCGTTGCTTTTAACTGCTTTAACAATTCCTAAGGATGGCAAGGTACAATATGTCTTCTAGAAAATATATTCCTTCCTCCGACCCAATATTATTGTCCACATTTTCATTTCGAATTGCCGCAAATTAATTGTTCACTACTAAAAATAGATAATAAAATTTAGTCGAGATTACTATATTACTGTATTACCCTTACTTGATATTGTTATTACACACTTTTAGTCAATCATTAATTAATTAGTTAATGGTAAAAACTGTTATTCTACAAAAAGTAAGAGAGAAAAAACAATAATAATTATGTTTTTCTTAAACTGTGTGTTTTTTGTCGGTGAACAATTATTTTGAGACGGAGGGAGTACATAAATATTTACTAGCATATAACTTTCAAAGTTTGGTACAGATTGTAGCCATAGATATGGACCGGGAGGCGTATGAGATTGGTCGTCCGATTATACAAAAGGCCGGGGTAGAGCACAAGATTGACTTTATCGAATCTCAGGCTCTACCGGCTCTTGATAAGTTGCTAGAAAATGTAAGTTCTCGTACCATTTGTTGTTGATATTATATGTACTTAGGATGAAGCCAGAAATTAGCAATAAGTGGAGCCGAATTTTTTTTTCTCAAACTAGCAAAGTAATATAGGTAAACCTTTAAATGGTAGGTTCTAATGATCACATATGCTCGGTTACAAACTTAAAATTTTGATAAGAAAAACACATTGACAACTAATAAAATAATATTAGATGAAAACCTTGTGTATGAAACGATGTCAAGTTTTGCTTAATTCTTTTGTCAATCATCTAAAGGTTGGAGGATCATTTGCCTATAGTTGGGTCATATGTTTAAATTTTGTAAGATAAATAGCAAAGTGATTAGACGTGTTGGAGGGGCCGAGCGCCCAAGATCCCCTACTGTCTCTGTCCACGTATATACTTACGTGCAACGTAACTTTTGTAATATAAAAATTTTAAGCTCTTTGATAACTATCTTTTTCCCTTTGATTAGCCTAAAAATGTAGGAAGTTTCGACTATGCTTTTGTTGACGCGGACAAAATAAACTACATCAACTATCATGAGAGAGTAATGAAACTAGTGAAGGTTAATGGGATTGTTGTATACGACAACACACTTTGGTTTGGATCAGTCGCGCAACCTGAGGAAATGGTTCTTAAAGAATTCAAAGAGGGGAGAGTGAGCACTATAGAGTTTAACAAATCACTTGTAGCAGACCCTCGTATCGACATCTCTACAATACCATTAGGCGATGGGCTCACCATTTGCAGACGTCTCTACTAGAATCGAGACATTGGTCCAATGTTTTCCGTTATGCATAGATTCTTATCTATGGTTATTCCAATTGTTGAACGCTTTGTTTTCTTCTTCATTAGTTCAATTGTGGAAGGTGTTGCAATTGCTTATCTTGGTTGCCAATGAAATAAAAATGTTTTATCAGTTGAACATGATTATAATGAGATATGCTTACCCGCGCGTTGCGATGATAGCAAAAATATTGTTGATAATGAAAAAAATGCAAATGAGTCCACAGAGTTTGATGGGTCTATGAGTTTATTTGTTATATTACGAGTACTAAACTTAAAATGATGTTAAAATATAAATTAAGGAGTAAAAATATATAGCTTTATAATTGTTATATTAATAAAGTTAAAAGGATGTTAAATTGTAAAAGTTAATGAATTTAAGGACTAATTTGTAACCTTATAAACTTGAGGGGCTTTATTTTACATTTCACAAACACAAATTGCTGTTCAAGTACGCTAAACTAAGTTGTGAAATGCTATTATATAAACTAGAATGGTACCCGCGCAATGCGGCGGCGCGTACTCGATGACTATTTTTGTGGCGAGCAAATATTTTTTATTTTACACTTTTCTCATTTAGCATTTCCAAAATACTTTATAATGTATTTGATAACGTCTAAAATTATTAATAGTTTAATAGTTAGCCTTTTTATTTTTCAAATTTTAGCATTAAATTGATTGTTATAAGTTTGGGGAGCTTTTTTACAAACAAATTTATTAAAATATATCATTATTTGAGGGGTACTATTTAAATGAGATTTAAATTCTCAAAATTTACATTAATTTTTTAAAATTTCTTTTATAGTAATATGTTTTGTCTTAAAATTTTAAAACTTTCTTTTATAGAAAGTCTCAAATCCTTTATAATCTAGTATAGATTCGTACTATTTACAACTATCAAAATCTTAAGTAAAACGTAAATCAAAATATTTTTTTATTATTATTTTTTTCATAACTAACACAATGTGAAAAACAAAAAAACTTAAAGATGGCCCAAGGGGGTGGGTGGTTATTCTAGGTGTACAAACGAATTATGTATATATAAAAAAAAATTAATATAACTTAAAGGCTATATTTATCATTTTCTTAAAAATAAAAACAAAAATTAAGTAAGTTCACATGGAAATCAATCACATGTGTTTACTTTAGATGATTTTCAAGTAACAACGCTAGAAATTGTTTAACGGGGTGTTTTTTAATTAAATGATTTGAAGTATTGTTTAGATTAGCCACTTACTTAAAAAATAAAAGGTTTTTGTGAGTCTCTTGTTTAAAGATGAAACAATGCTTGATTTCATTTAAAAGTGACCTAGAAAAAGGATAATCTTAGATGCCTGATTTTCTTTAAAAGTGACCTACATAGTATGTGGCCTAATTCAGCCCTTTGCAGGCCAGTTTATTTAAGTCTAAGTAACCATTTTGATTTTTGTCAAATAAACTTTCTTCGCAATCATCTTGATGAAACAAACAAAATAAAAAAAATAAAAAGTCATTACAAACTTTTTTACAAAGAAAAAAAAGTATAAGTAAAATAAAAAAATTGAGCTCAAATCATAGTTTCAATCACGAATCTAGTACGTGGAATTATACATGAGTTCATACCATGGCCGGTCCTGAGGATTTTCATGCCCAGGGCGAGCTCACTAAAATATGCCCCTTGTAAACAAAAAATAATCGATCTTTTAAGGGTTTGGAACCTAGTCAAGTAGGCGGCTCATCCCCATGCCGTTTCGTAGCTTACGTGCATAAAATTCTTTAGAAAAGTGTCCACCCTTTTTATGTTTTGGATATTCTATATTAGTAACTCTAGAGTAGGCCATTTACTTACAACTAAATCTGTCATGTTTGAACGTAAACCATCCCAACTCTCACGTCAAAGATAACGTAATTAACTTTATCTAGACTTTCATTAACATTTTGATCAGATTCTTCACGATCATCATTAACATCAAAATCATCACTGTCATTAACATTGTCATGTTCACTTTCATTAACAGTAGCATCATTACTTTTTGAATTTTCGTTGTTTTTAAGATTTTCATTATTTTCAATACTTTCTTCAACATTGTCATTATACTTTTTTAGTTTAACAACAAACGGTTCCATAGACCCAAATTGAGCTTGATTAGATTTTTGTTCTTGTTTATTTCTTTTCCTAATTTGGGCCCCCGACGGTTGTGAACCACGCAACATAATAGTTTCTAGTGTACGTAAATTATCTAATATAATAGTAAGATAGAAAAAATAAAAAAATACTACTATACAAGTAAGGATTATGGAAAAGTATAACCTGATTAATTCATAGATTGATGATTTATTGATCGGTTTAGTGCCTTGCTTGTTCCCTATCAACTGCCTATTATCTTGATCGTAGGTCGTTACTACAATAAATATACGTTGCTCTCTTTTTTTTTATTTCTTTGAAAATATCATCCTTAAAGAAAGTGCTACGTCAATAACTATGAGAAAAACATGGCATCCTTTCTTTCTAATAACATGGGCTTGAAAATATCAATATGTCACATGGGCTTAGATCCCCCTCCCTATGTGCTGCCTGGATTGCCGACCTTGAATACCTTATAAATACTTTTACACCGTATCTGTTTTCAGCGTATGTTTCATCCTCTCAACTGCGATTCCTGCGATTGCAACTTTTACACCGTATCAACTGCGATTCCTGCCATTGCAACTTTTACACCGTCCTCACATCGCCAATGATCCATCTAATGAATCGCATGCATGCTTCTTTTTTCAACGCCTTATAAATACTTGATGTTTTGCATTGTATAACTCAGTTTTACAAAACTAAAGATATCGATCAGCAAGTACGTAGAGTTCTAGCATAATCGATTAAGGTACGTTTTTTAATCCCTAAGTTGGCTTGGGTTTCTAGTGATTAGTCTGATCTTCGATTTTAGTACGTAAGTTATCTTTCTCGTTCTTGAAACAGCGATTAACACAAGAACACCGACATCATTGAATTCGACAATATTCCTAGGCCTATAGATAGATATCAGCAGGCCTTGTAATTTTCCTAGAAAACAATGAGATCATCATCAAGGAAAACGATAGAGAAGCTAGAATACTTATCAGTAGTATCAAAGGTATGCACAGAACTCGAATCACATCTCGGTTTCACAGACAAAGTATTGGCAGAATATCTTACCAGTTTAGGTCATGAATCTTTAACTGTAGATGAATTTCATGCAAAGTTGAATGCTCATCTCCCTCTTTATTTTGTTCGTATACTTTTCTCTATTATTCATGCTAGTACGAAACCGAATACTAGAGATGATCATGTTAAGGCTAATTTAGACAAGAACATTACGTTGGAAAAGTCTGAAAATAGCGAAAAACGGCCTTTCAAAAAGCAGATGAGTTCGCCCGAGAGATGGGATGTGAATCAGTTGATTGCCTCGGGTGTTTTGAGTGTTAAGGATTATCCCATGTTTGATGACAGAACGAACGACGGGATGGTTTATAAGGAAGAAGGTGGAGACGATGAGGAGCTTGAGGTTGAGTTAAACGAAGACGAACCTGCCTTTTTGAAAGGATTGAGTCATTACTCGATGGACATGTCACCGGTGAAGATAGTTAAGAATCCGGAAGGCTCTTTGAGCCGTGCAGCGGCTTTGCAGTCTGCGTTGATAAAGGAACGACGTGAAGTGAGGTACCAGCAGCAAAGAACAATGCTTGATTCCATCCCGAAAGATCTGAATCGTCCGTGGGAAGACCCCATGCCTGAAAACGGTGAGAGGCATTTAGCGCAAGAGCTGAGGGGAGTAGGGTTGTCTGCTTATGATCATAAGCCCGAATGGGAAAGGGATTCGTATAGTAAAGCATTTACTTTTGGGCCAAGGTCGAAGCTGTCGTTACAAGAACAGAGGCACAGCTTGCCGATATACAAGTTGAAGAAGGAATTGGTTCAGGCTGTGAACGATAACCAGGTGTTGGTTGTGATTGGTGAGACTGGTTCTGGTAAAACGACTCAGGTGACTCAGTATCTAGCAGAAGCCGGTTACACCTCACGGGGTAAGATCGGATGCACCCAACCGCGTCGTGTGGCTGCTATGTCGGTAGCCAAGAGGGTTGCTGAGGAGTTTGGTTGTCGAGTAGGTGAGGAAGTTGGATACTCGATTCGTTTTGAGGATCGCACGTGTCAAGAAACTGTAATCAAGTACATGACTGATGGTATGCTTCTAAGGGAGATTTTGGATGACAAGAATTTATCTCAGTATTCTGTTATCATGCTTGATGAAGCCCACGAGAGAACAATGCATACTGATGTTCTATTCGGGTTATTGAAAGGTTTGTTGAAAAGAAGACCGGACATTCGTTTGATTGTCACTTCCGCTACATTAGACGCCGAGAAATTTTCAGAGTATTTCTTTAGTTGTAATATTTTCACGATTCCCGGAAGGACGTTTCCTGTTGAGATAGTCTACACTGAACAGCCTGAAAGTGATTATGTCGAGGCAGCATTAAATAGAGTTATGCAGATTCACATAACAGAACCAGAGGGTGACATACTCGTGTTTTTGACTGGTCAGGAGGAAATTGAGCATGCTTGTCAGTGTTTGTTCGAGAGGATGAAAAGATTAGGCAAAAACGTGCCTGAATTGATTATACTACCCGTTTATAGTGCACTTCCGAGTGAAATGCAGTCTAGGATTTTTGAACCGGCTCCATCAGGGAAGAGGAAGGTTGTTGTTGCCACTAATATTGCTGAAGCTTCTTTGACAATTGACGGGATTTTCTATGTCATTGACCCTGGTTTTGCAAAGCAGAATGTATATAACCCGAAGCAAGGTATTGATTCGCTTGTTATAACACCTATATCTCAGGCATCAGCCAAGCAACGGGCGGGTCGTGCAGGTCGTACAGGTCCTGGAAAGTGTTACAGACTGTACACTAAAAGAGCTTTTAATAACGAAATGTCGCCTGCCTCGATTCCTGAGATTCAGAGGATAAATCTGATGTCGATAACGTTGAATTTGAAAGCAATGGGGATAAACGATCTTTTGGCTTTTAATTTCATGGACCCACCGTCCCCTCAAGCTCTTATATCAGCCCTTGAACAGCTTTACACTCTTGGAGCACTAGATGAAGAAGGGTTGTTAACGAAATTAGGTAGAACGATGGCGAAATTTCCACTTGAACCTCCTTTGTCTAAGATGCTGTTAGCAAGCGTTGATTTGGGTTGTAGTGATGAGATACTGACCATTATTGCTATGATTACGACTGGGAATGTCTTTTATAGACCTCGGGAGAAACAAGCGCAAGCAGATCAGAAGAAAGCCAAGTTTTTTCTACCGGAAGGAGATCATTTAACTTTGCTTGCTGTTTATGAGGCTTGGAAGGCTAAGGACTTTTCGGAGCCATGGTGTTCTGAGAATTTTCTGCAGTCGAAATCCCTTAGGAGGGCTCAAGATGTCAGGAAGCAGCTTCTATCCATCATGGACAAGTATAAATTGGATGTTGTGAGTGCTGGGAAGAACTTTACAAAGATACAAAAGGCGATAACTGCAGGGTTTTTCTTTCATGCTGCCCGTAAAGACGCAAAAGAAGGATACAGAACAATAGTCGAGAACCAATCCGTTTACATACACCCCGGTAGCGCGCTTTTCAAAATAAACCCTGATTGGGTCATCTACCATGAGCTGCTTATGACAACAAAAGAATACATGCCTGCAGTTACTGTTGTAGATCCAAAATGGCTAGTCGAATTAGCACCAAGGTTCTTTAAGGTGTCAGATCCTACTAAAATGAGCAAGCGTAAAAGACAAGAAAGGATTGAGCCTCTTTATGATCGCTACAATGAACCCAATTCGTGGAGGCTCAGCAAACGACGGGCTTGATCAGTCTCTTGTAATAAAATATATTTTCTTTTGCTTGTAACACTGATTAGTTTTTTGGTTTCTTTATGTACCATCATGGTGATATAATTTGCTATAATGTTTGATTAATTTTTAAAATAATGGCTCTTAAAGTCCCTTCTCTTTGTTTTTATTGTTATTATGACATAAATCATCAGTTGCAATCATATTAATTACCACTAGCAAGGCCTGGTGAATTAAGAATAAGTTACAACTATGATATAATCCTGCATTCGGACCTTCCAGAAAGGAGATTATGAGCTACCAAAGATAAAAGAACACACCATGGTACGTGTCTAACAGTGTTCGTGGAACCTTACCTAGGACGGCGCCACCCGAGCTAGCTATCTCTTGTATCCTTTAGTCATTTAACGCTGTTAGCATCCAGCAAACAGATCCACTTAAAATGAGCAAGTGTAAAAGACAAGAAAGGATTGAGCCTCTTTATGATCGCTACAATGAACCCAATGCGTGGAGGCTGAGCAAACGACGGGCTTGATTAGTCGATCAATGATCAGGTTGTATTGAAGCATTGGCCGTAAACCAAGAAATTTCAAGGGTGACACGAGTAGACCAGGGTCGGTACTATGAAAGTCCTTCTTCCAAGATTTTTTGAAAAGAAAGATTGTATATGTGGCTAAAATGTTTGTGACCTTCCATTTTAGATAGTATTTGGCATGTTACTATCACATTTACATTTCACAGATTAACCGTAAGACTAATAATTAATCCACAATGATCCATTTGTCAAAGATTTTCCATAACCCACCTCAGTTCGACCTCCTCGCCTTGTGTTAATTTTTAAGTCCAAAGTCAAATAAAATAAAAGATTTATAACAACTCGACTAAAATCCGAAATGAAACCCTTGTCCATTTAAAATGTTACTGTACAAGTATTTCATTAGCACGATATAACCCGCGCAAGGCTAGCTAGCATCATCATTTGGTTCACGATTCTCTCGACCATTGAAGATTCCTCCGATACCTCATGATCAAAAAAAAAAAAAAACACACTTGAAGATTCTCTCGACCATTGAAGATTGACTAGCCCAAAACCCTGTAACAACTCTAAAGCCCATAACCATCCAGATCCCCTAAACCCTTGTATTTCACAATGCCATAATAAACACTAAATATAATTTACCTCTTTGCACAATGATGTCACCCATGGCCGGTCCTGACGATTTTCATGCCCGGGGCTAGCTCACTAAAATATGCCCCCTTGTAAACAAAAAATAATCGATCTTTTAAGGGTTTGGAACCTAGTCAAGTAGGCGGCTCATTCCCATGCCGTTTCATAGCTTACGTGCATAAAATTCTTTAGAAAAGTGTCTACCTTTTTTATCATTTGGATAAGAGTAGGCCCTTTACTTACAACTAAATCTGTCATGTTTGAACGTAAACCATCCCAACTCTCACGTCAAAGATATCGTAATTAACTTTATCTAGACTTTCATTAACATTTTGAACACGTTCTTCACGATCATCATTAACATCAAAATCCTCACTGTCATTAACATTGTCATGATCACTTTGATTAATAGTAGCATCATTACTTTTTTGATTTTCGTTATTTTTAAGATTTTCATTATTTTCAATACTTTCTTCAACATTGTCATTATACTTTTTTTTCTCTAACAACAAAGGGTTCCATAGATCCAAATTGAGCTTGATTAAATTTTTGTTCTTGTTTCTTTCTTTTCCTAATTTGGGCCTCCGACGGCTGTGAACGACGCAACGTAATAGTTTCTAGTGTACGTAAATTATCTAATATAATAGTAAGATAGAAAAAATAAAAAAATACTACTACCTCCGTCCCAAAATAAATGTCCAGTTTGACTTTTCAGAGTCAAACTGGTTGAACTTTGACCTTGTCTATTTTTTCGGGTGTTACATAATATTTGATGCAAAATATATGGGATTTTAAATGTATTTTTCATTGGTATAATTTTTCACAAGTATTATATAATACCAAAAAAATATATTTAAGATCAAAGTTGAACCAGTTTGACTCTGAAAAATCAAACTGGACACTTATTTTAGGACGGATGGAGTACTATACAAGTAAGGATTATGGAAAAGTATAACCTGATTAATTCATAGATTGATGAAAAGATTACAAAGAAAACTTGATGATTTTAGTGCCTTGCTTGTTCCCTATCAACTGCCTATTATCTTGATCGTAGGTCGTTACTACAATAAATATACGTTGCTCTCTTTTTTTTATTTCTTTGAAAATATCATCCTAAAGAAAGTGCTACGTCAATAACTGTGAGAAAAACATGGCCTCCTTTCTTTCAAATAACATGGGCTTGAAAATATCAATATGTCACATGGGCTTAGAACCCCCTCCCTATGTGCTGCCTTGGGCCGCAGCCCAGCTGGCCCAACACTAAGGCCGGCCCTGCATGCGGTTACTATTTGACCGACTTAGTTTTAATATTAACAGAATAACATGCTAGCCCATATGTTTAACAAATATGCATTTTTTTATTGATGAAAAATCTTTGTATTTTTAATGTCAAAAATCTTTGTATTAATTAACCGACCTATGCAATGCAATATATATCCCCTTCCGTCCCTTTTTCCCATAATCAACACAAACACAAAAAAACTAAACCTAAATACAAGTCGAATCTAAAAAACAATGGGAAGTTTTTGCATGGGTTAAATTTCAAATGAGTTGGGAACAGTTTTAGTTAATAATTTTCAACATAATCGATTAAGGTACGTTTTTTAATCCCTAAGTTGGCTTAGGTTTCTAGCGATTAGTCTGATCTTCGATTTTAGTACGTACGTTATCTTTCTCGTTCTTGAAACAACGATTAACACAAGAACACCGACATCATTGAATTCGACAATATTCCTAGGCCTATAGATAGATATCAGCGGGCCTTTTAATAAGTACATACAAAGGTCGATGGCAGAAAGAAAGGTGTTAAATAAGTACTATCCACCAGATTTTGATCCAGCTAAAATACCAAAGCGGCGTAAGCCAAAGAATCAGCAAATGAAGGTTAGAAACATGGTTCCAATGGGCATACAGTGTAAAAAATGTGGAGATTATATCGGCAAGGGTACCAAGTTCAATATGCGGAAAGAAGATGTTATTGGAGAGACATATCTTGAGAAAATTCAAAAATACAGATTCTATATCAAGTGCAAGACGTGTTCAACTGAGATTACCATGAAGACAGACCCTCAAAACTCTGATTATACCCTTGAGTCTGGAGCTACGAGAATTTGTGAGCCTTGGCGTGCTAAAGATGAGGTGTGTGAGGAGAAGCGACGGAAACAAGACGCTGAGGAAAGGGGTGATGCCATGAAATCGTTGGAGAATAGGACGCTTGACTCGAAAAGAGACATGGACATCCTCTCTAATCTTGATGAAATCAAGTCCATGAAGTCAAGGCAAGCACATGTTAGCAACGATGCAATGCTTGAAACTCTACAGCGATCAGTTCAAGTACGGCAAAAAGAAAAGCTTGGAGAGGAGGATGAAGCTCTGATAAAATCTATATTTCATGGATCAAAAGAAAATATACGTAGAATCGATGATGACAAGCTTGATGACACTTCCGATACAGTTTTTTCAGGTCTTGATGGCGGGGGAACCTCACAGACTGGTTCTAAAAAGAGGAAGGTAACTGAGAGCCCTTTCAAGTCTTCAGTGATTAATAAAAAAGAAGATCAAAGTGGACGAACTGTTCTAAGCCCAAAGCACAAGTTTTCAGCTGTAAAGAAGTTATCTAAGCCGAAAACACAAGCAAGTGAAGAAGAAAACAAGAAGACCAGCGTTACAAGTAATGTATCAAAATCTCTACGCCAACAGTATGATGAAGAGTAATCTATTTTTCAACATTTTTCTCATTGTACCAGGTCATGCCTAGTTTTTCATCCGGATGTTATTTAGATTTTATTTGAAACTTACGACTATTTAGACGTTATTTGTTTTTATCAAATTAAATGTTAAAGCCATTGTTTAGAATGCTCTTGTGTAGTATTTCTCACAGTCTCATGTTCAGTCTTGGATATCCGATACAGACTATTACATGGGTAGTTCGAGGATGTCATATGAAAGGAAGCCAGGCATTGTGACTTGTGAGGTTTAAGGGAAAGAAATGTTTATTTTCAAACACCGTGTGTATTACCAAAACATTCTCAGTTATGGTAAATACAAGACTCAATCTCATTTGTCTAAAATGAAATACGTACAGTACACAGTAACACGCATACTAGATTTCCGTCTCAAATTTAGGTTGTGTTTGATAACACAGAATGATTTAGTGCTGAATGATTCTGAAGTCTGAATGGTTCAAAGGCTCTGAATGACTTGGTTCTGAATGAAAATTGTATGTTTGATATCGGTTCTGAATGACTTATCTGAATGATAAAAAATTACCATTTTTATCATTAGTTTATGTTACTTGTGTTTGTCTTGCAACCGAATGAAAGAAACGGGCATAACAAAATTGTTACAACGTTCTTCAGTAGCAACTTATAACAAAAGGTAACAATCGGAATGATTCAGCATCAACTTATAGGTGGAATGATTCAGTCGGAATGATTCAGCATTCAGCGTTCAGAAGCACAAATCAAACACCCGGAATGCTGACCGATTCAGCACTAAGTGCTGAACCATTCCATTCAGCATGTATCAAACACAGCCCTCTCATTCAGACATCATAGAGTGAAAGTAAACATTCTCGACTTACATCTAACAGACAAACGCTACAAATGTTCTATGAGTAATTCTATCATCCTTACTATTTTAAGACCAGTTAATCATCGATTGACGAAGTTCACATCCAAAATATATCAGAAATAACATTAAATCACTGTCAATGATCTTACAAGTTTACAGCATCGATATATACAAACTAACAACTGAGCACAATCTTTATCGATGTTTCATAGTGATACATTTGACACCAATTTATCATGAACTCATACAACACTACAGTATAGTACGAGAAATCACGAAGCTCATTAATTATCATGAATGCCAATTCATACTGATTCAACAGCTTTCAAATTCGATGTCATATTAAAGAAAACTGCCTTGAAGGTCTATACACTTCGATGCATATGAAGTTGAACTTGTAACCATTGGTCTTGAATTGAGGTACCATTTCAACATAATAACTGTTATATATGACACACGGCCAAATAATTGTATATCTTGTATTATCACTTAATAACAAAAATATATGGTATGATCACAATATAGCATACAACAATATGATGTGATTTCTCTTTACATGATTATAAATTTGAAAATGACAACTAGAGACATCGACATTTTATTTTAGCTCGGTGGAAGTAAAATACTTTTTCTTAGGGTCCTTACTACTTGACGTGTCGTTGAGTGATGTAAACAGATGCAGACAACGGTATATGATAGAGGTGGTGGAAGTTAAGTAGAATGTGATGTCGAGCTCTTGTCCTGCTTGGATCCTTTATAAAGAAAACAAATGATGAGAAATATATTAAACACGAGTTTATAGCACATTTCAAGTTGTAGCAAGTGTTGTACCAATTTTCGTAGTAATGCTATCGATTGTGGTATTTTTGACAAGTGAGGGATTGATCGTTGTATGAGTTGTGGCCCGAGAGCCGTGAAGGCAATCATTAAACACACTTGATGGTGTAGATTGGCTAGCATCATTTAGCAGCAAATGATTAGTAACTCCCATTCATTGTCCCACTGGAACCTTGACCAGATGAAACATTTAGTTGTTGTTGGGTCAAACCATTATAAATAGGCCCAGTCTTATGAGGGAATGACAAATTATTAAGCCTAACAATGGTTGTTTTTGGCCCAGCTGAGCTGGTATTTGGTAGACCCGAAGGGTCGATGTAATGCAGCCCACCATGGTAAGATCCACTAGTATGATTTAATACCAAAGCTGTAAAAGAACCATGGGGCATCGTTCGTGGTCCATAGCCAAAGTCAGGTGGTGGACCACGACCATGCATGCTGCCCATTACCAACACATCTACCCGATAAAAGCAATGTGCAGTGGTGTGTCCCTCTTTAGCACAAATTTGGCATGCATTGGAGTTATTACAACTTCTCCCATGAATTGGATGCTTATACGCGACATTTGGTTTATTTATTGGGGTAAATTGAGATTTCACGCGTGAAAAATGAGATGCTGTTTCATTGGTCGCCATATTGGACATAGACATTGTTTCCAAAATGAGCCATATGTCTCGAGCCGTGGTAGCACCAATAGCATGATGAGCAATCGAAGGATGAAGTGTAGCATTGAGACAAGCACAAACATAATTGCCAAGTCGTTTCCAAGATAAATACTCGGGGGGGGGGGGGGGGGGGGGGGGGGGAATCTGAAATTACCAAGCAAGATAATTCTCCAAAATCATAATTAATTAAGAATTTTTTTTTTTATTAAATCTTTACTACCTATAAAGGAAAAAGGGTCAAATGTGAAAAGTGAAAAGTTGAAATGTTGAAAATGTAATTTTGGTAATGTTGAAATGGTGTAAAAATACTTACACGATGGGCTAGATGTTGAATTGGTAATGTTGG
Organism: Artemisia tridentata subsp. tridentata; assembly: GCA_021014915.2. Classification (NCBI taxonomy): domain Eukaryota; kingdom Viridiplantae; phylum Streptophyta; class Magnoliopsida; order Asterales; family Asteraceae; genus Artemisia; species Artemisia tridentata. Next base: position 498,009,079 of record CP139508.1, on the reverse strand, counting down.
GCTGTCAACTTAAACAACACAGCAATGTTGAAACCTCTATTCCACTAATGCTCTACACCACGACATGGGCTGTCAACCTAAAAAATCCTTACAGCAATGTTGAATTAGATCATTATATTGGCGGGAAAATTCAATCTCTAAACCCTAAATATTAACATTGCCTACCTATTGCCTATATAAACCACCACGTACCAACATGTTCAGTATAAGTAGTTCAACAGTATTTCACTACAAGAAGATGGCTATACTAATGTTATCGTATTTCATTAGCGTTGTTTTCATGTTCATTAGCGTATTTCAAAGGAACGTAGATGATGATCTTGAGGTTAGAAATTGAATTCTTTTTATTTAGAAATGCACACTTATTTGCTATTTGTAATCTGAATTGACAAAACTTGTTTGGTTATTTTTATACCAGCTTCATCCTCCTCCTCCTCCTACCCTTGCTCCACACCCGAATCCTTTTTTCAATCCAAATTTAATAAATTGGAATTGGGATGACGTCATCGTCATATCAAGTGATGACGAAGATGATGAACAAGTAGAAACAAGTCGACCCATCAATCTTGGTCAGAAACGAGTTTATTGTTTGGTTGATGAAAGCGATAGTGATGAGGAATAAAATTTATGTTATGCCTTTTTGTTAAAACATCTTTAACAATAAAAACGATATAGTTGGGCATTAATGGAGTTTCTTTTCCTATCAGTTGTTACAGATTAACGTGTGTTGTTAGTTTATGTTTCATAACTAATGTAATGTTTTACTTTCAATTTCATTAAATGTTTTTATATGTTGTTTGATAGATGTTAAGAATTTTTTCTAGACTTTAGTTATCGTATAGTACAACCGTTTGCAATTACATTATGATATGTTCATGTTCTATTTTGAACGCTACACAAAACACTCACCACAATATCACAATCGTTAATTATCTGCCGCTAGGAACCGTTGCTATGCACGGGTACTCGTCTAGTATTTTTAAGAAAGGCAAACTAGTTTACACATATTCACACTAACACTACAAATACACCTAACACATTATATCTCTATACTAACGGACGCGTACTATTCACCATAGGCTCCCAAGTAGACCATTGTAGCAATAATATTATTTTATGAGTCTATAGTGATTTTGTGAGTAGCGAAACAGTGAATTGAGCAGTGCATCATTATTTTATTCTATGTTATAGGGAACCCACAAACCACACACCACAAGAAATTCCAGACACAAGCACACACAAAAAATTTTATCGGTGATTCAAAAAAAAAAAAAAAAAAAAAAAAAAAAAATCAATCGAACACAAGAATTAGGGTTTCCTCATCTACCACAAGTTTTGAGGTATTTTTTTCCAGTTTTTGATAAATCTATGACTATTTATCAATTTTTGAAGATCTTTTTTTATAGACCTGTTATCTTTTTTACAGATCTGTTGATTTTTTTTTTAAGTTTTTGATAAATCTATGACTATTTATAATGTTTATGTAAAGATTAGTGTGTATATTGTTACGTATATTGGATCTTTGATTTGAAAGACACAAGCTCATTATTTTATTTCAAAATTTATTTTTGTTTTGCTATAATATTGAAAAAATATATTTTTTTAGATACTAAGATTGTTAGCATTTAATAAAAGTGATGGTCATTTGTCGTTGTAATAATTTTAGTAAATGTGTCGTTATGTAATTAAGTTAGAATAGTCAATGGGCTTGGACTTAATCAAATAGGTTAAATGTTGTGTTCTAATTAATCCATGTAAAAAGCCCATAGCTAGTCCAAGCCCATCCAAAAAGAAAACTATAAATAGCTCCCTTCCATTCACTTGGAAGGGTTGGATGTGTGTGTGGCTTCTAGGTGTTATCTCTTGTATCTCTCATTTCTATCTTAATCTAATACCTCACTTTCTCTCTCTAGAAGTTACTATATACATCTCCCTCCTTCTAATCTATCTTCTTTAATCTAGTGTGTGTGATAAAGTAGTGATTTTAGATTATTAACAAAGATTTTTTTTGGTGAGCTATGAATTTATCCGCTGCAGTTTTATTGATGTTGATTATATGATATGTTTAAATTTGCTATGTACTTCATTAGTGAATAGTTGTAACATTTGTTGATCCGAACAAAATTGCTTATTGTGCTAAAGAATGTATTTCCTATGCAGATATGTGGTGTGGTCGCGATTGGTAGATATTTGAATGTGACTGTTATAGTTTCTAAATTGGATAAAACGTTGTTTTCTGCTGATCAGATGTATGTTGGATTTGTAGAATTTTTGAATTAACTCTTTCAATGGTAACAAGAAGTGTGTTATAGTTTTTGTATCATTGACTTTTGCAGTGAAATAGGATGCGTCAGGCAAAGACGAGGAAGAAGAATAGGAGCTTGGCGAGAATTTAGTATTCAAGGTATATTGCTATTCATCTGTTACTGAAAAAAAGAAATAAATAATCACAGGTAAATAAAATCTTCTCGGAAAATGCATTGCATGCAGAAATACATTTTGCAGCAGTTGCATATGTTGGCGAGAGTACACTTGAACCCCTAAAGTAAGTATACCTCTGGTGTAACACCCCCAGAATTGGGTCCAGCGGAAGCATACATGTCGCTGGGGTGCTACTCAATTGGTATCACAACACAAGTACAAAGAACGGTTTTCACCACAATCATTTAGAATATATTTGAGAACTCAAAAGTGTTAAATTTACATCATTAAAAGTGGTGCGGAAATAGGCCCTTAAATAAGTTAAATGGTCCCATATGTTTATTAGAGTCTTCTATGACCATGCTACGCCCTGCCAAAAGCCTCCTATAGCGTGCTATTGCTTTATACCTGAAAATACATGCTAAAGTGTCAACATGAGGTTGGTGAGTTCATAGAGTTTATTGTAAAATGTAAAGCATTTGAATGAATGTTTCCCAGCAAAGGCATTGTAAATCCACTCAGTCCCAAGTCCCGCCCATACAGGACTTGCAACCTGTGTGTTTACAACCCACTGCCAAATAAGATTTGGTTTATGTAAACAAAAGTAATATATGGATCAAGATTTAATGTTAAATATGATAATGTCGCCATGACAATGTCGTTATATAATCAATTCTGACAATGTCGCCTATAAACAATTCTGACAATGTCGCCATCTAATCAGTTCTGACACTGTCGCCTATGACAATGTCGCCATATAAATAAATGTAGCAATGTCAATATATTCCAACTATATGTATAGAGTTATTGTTGTATTAAATTCATGACACCGAAACCTTAAGTATTCTATGTAGGTGACTCCACACCCAAGCAATGTAGGTATCTCCATACCCAGAATATGTAGGTGTCTCTACACCCAAGCAATGTAGGTATCTCCATACCCAAAATATGTAGGTGTCCACGCACCCAAGCAATGTAGGCAACAAAGTACCCAAGATATGTAGGTGACTACGCACCCAAGCAATGTAGTTACCGGTTCCTAACTTAGGCAATCCGTAAACAGTTTAAAATTATGCACTAGTGTCTATGAGTAAACAATCGGGTGTTAAAATAATTATCGGGTGTTAAAATATCGCAAACCGACGGAGTTATAAGTTCCTAACGGAAAATATAGCAATTGGTTTAAAAATACCGGTTACAGTAATAATATAATTTTTATATCATTAAAATTAGCATGAAAATATATTAGGATCATAGTCGGGAGTATTGGGTATAATGTTAGTAGTATTGATTGAGTGGTAACGTTTAATAAATAAACGAACATACGTAAATGAAAATCACACAAACCCGTGCATGACTTAATATGATAATGATGCTACTGATGATATGTAGACTACTCTAGTCTATATGAGGTGTCCTTACTGATGTTGCATGAATACGCAGCTAAACCATACTGGTTACGCGAATTTGAATACCCGTAAACATTGTTTACGAAATGATGAATGATGATCATGAATGGTGAAATGGTAAATTGTCGAGGTTTGGAAAATGACCTGAAATTGTGATTTGTGACAGTCTCCAACCGTTTAAGGAATTCAGTCCCTGAATTCAGTTCGCGTTGGCCTCTGAAGTGGACTCGGTGAAGAGATGTAGATGTGAATGTTCTTGCAACGATTGTGTACTTACACAGGAAAGCTTTGAAACCTTTAGAAATCGAGTAGAAATGCAACCAGGACATAATTTTATTATAACTATTCCCAGTATTGCAAAATTCATCTATGAGTCGGGCATAGGTGGTCAGGCTATGTCCCACTGTCCCGGGTCAAATATAAATGACCAGCCTATATTCCACCGAGGTTCAATGAATTTTGGAATACTCAGCTCAGTTATAGAAATACTACGTCCTTCAAATTTAAAGGACGTTCTGAAAGACTAAGGCAAGTGACCAAACTCGAGGTCGAATGATGAAACTACGCAAGGAAAAAGCGTAACGCTGAGACGTGTATGATATGTGAGCATGCTTATATGAAAGACATCTATAGTAATCAACGAGAATAAGTGGGTATAAATGATTTGATAATAAGACACAAATCTTATTAAATATGTCAGCAACAAACCACAAATGAGGCATCAGCTTGGCAGGCAGGCACGCAGCGGTCATAGGGTTAAGTTTTTGTAAAAGTAGCCAAGGCTCTGATACCAAGGCTCATAGTCTAGGTTTTGAAATTTCCCAGTTCTCTATAGCCAAGGCTCTGATACCAATCTGTAACACCCCCAGAATCGGGTCCAGCGGAAGCATACATGTCGCTGGGGTGCTACTCAATTGGTATCATAACACAAGTACAAAGAACGGTTTTCACCACAATCATTTAGAATATATTTGAGAACTCAAAAGTGTTAAATTTACATCATTAAAAGTGGTGCAGAAATAGGCCCTTAAATAAGTTAAACGGTCCCATATGTTTATCAGAGTCTTCTATGACCATGCCATGCCCTGCCAAAAGCCTCCTGTAGCGTGCTATTGCTTTATACCTGAAAATACATGCTAAAGTATCAACACTAGGTTGGTGAGTTCATAGAGTTTATTGTAAAATGTAAAGCATTTGAATGAATGTTTCCCAGCAAAGGCATTGTAAATCCACTCAGTCCCAAGTCCCGCCCATACAGGACTTGCAACCTGTGTGTTTACAACCCACTGCCAAATGAGATTTGGCTTATGTAAACAAAAGTAATATATGGACCAGGATTTAATGTTAAATATGACAGTATTGCCATGAAAGAAAATATAAGTATGATAATGTTGCCATGAAAATGTCGTCATATAATCAATTCTGACAATGTCTCCTATAAACAATTCTGAAAATGTCGCCATCTAAATTCAGGTCTTGACACTGTCGCCTATGAATAATGTCGCCTATAATGTACAATATATATTCCAACTATATGTATAGAGTTATTGTTGTATTAAGTTCATGACACCGAAACCTTAAGTATTCTATGTAGGTGTACTCCACACCCAAGCAATGTAGGTATCTCCATACCCAGAATATGTAGGTGTCTCTGCACCCAAGCAATGTAGGTATCTCCATACCCAAAATATGTAGGTGTCCACGCACCCAAGAAATGTAGGCAACAAAGTACCCAAGATATGTAGGTGACTACGCACCCAAGCAATGTAGTTACCGGTTCCTAACTTAGGCAATCCGTAAACAGTTTAAAATTATGCACTAGTGTCTATGAGTAAACAATCGGGTGTTAAAATAATTATCGGGTTGAAATATCGCAAACCGACGGAGTTATAAGTTCCTAACGGAAAATATAGCAATAGGTTTAAAAATACCGGTTCCAATAATAATATAATTTTTATATTATTAAAATTAGCATGAAAATATATTAGGATCATAGTCGGGAGTATTGGGTATAATGTTAGTAGTATTGACTGAGTGGTAACGTTTAATAAATAAACGAACATACGTAAATGAAAATCACACAAACCCGGGCATGACTTAATATGATAATGATGTTACTGATGATATGTAGACTACTCTAGTCTATATGAGGCGCCTTACTGATGATGCATGAATACGCAGCTAAACCATACTGGTTACGCGAATTTGAATACCCGTAAACATTGTTTACGAAATGATGAATAATGATCATGAATGGTGAAATGGTAAATTGTCGAGGTTTGGAAAATGACCTGAAATTGTGATTTGTGACATCTGGTTATCTATGTATCCGTAATCCATTTATATAGTAGTTACAATGATTCTAGAAAGAAAAAAAAAATAGTTAAATCTAAAAACCATATTTTTTGTTTACAGAGGGTGTGGTTTAGAAGGTGTGCTCTATTGAAGAAATGCTAGGAAAGCAACAACCATTGTTTTTTCAAAGGCGAGTTGGATGTACTATTACTCCCTGATCTAAACTTTTCTTTGATATCAAGGTTGGGAGTATCCCGTAATTGTAACACCACTTCCTCAATAGGACCTACTGCCAAGTCTCCTGCCTACCCGAGAACGACTTTTGGTAATTTACCAACTAATTATAATCGATATTATGAGGCGTGTGCAGAAAGATTAAATATGTTATTTCACAAAAAAATTATTTTTACCTGCTACCAAGTAAATTATTATATAATTTGTTAATATTTGTATTTAATTCTATAGCAAGACAACAAAAGAATGGAATAAGGAAGTGATTTGGAGACCAACCCATGGATTACTTCTTCAGGTGTGGAACATGTACATTCTTTTTTGGAAACATGAAGTGGAAAGTTTAGTTGGTTTTTGTGCTGTTAATTTTTAAGGCAGTATTTGTTTATGAGTAAAGGATGTTTCCCTGTATTAAACGAACCTGTCTATATGATTACTTGGTTCTATCTTACTATAAATTTAAGCTAAATACATTATTTTTATGTGTAAATAGGTTCCGAGCAGTAGCTATACATCTCTTATCAAGGCTTAAGGTCAGTCATTTACACATGATAGAGATATTACAAGTTCATAACACTGTCAACGTTACACAATTTATGTGTTTGTTATCTAATCTGATGAAGTCATTATGTTTTTCTTTGAAGATCTGTGGACTCGAGACTGTAGAAAGCAATGTGCTAAATGATGGCAAACCAGGTGACATTCAAATCATTTTTCTTTGAAGACCTATGGACTCGGGATTGAAGAAAGCAATGTGCTAAATGGTCGCAAACCAGGTGACCTTCAAATCGTTTGTCTTTTGTTTTTATAACACTATAAGTTTCTACTTTATACCCTGTATCATATGTACTTACTGTATCCCACTTTCGCACAGGACCTCATGAAATAACAGGAAATGGGATCGGATGAGAGTCAGCAGAAGGTTAGTGTTGCAGATGCGAGGATTGTCAATGCGCATTATAAGCTTCGTGCGTCGCTTTAGAAGATAAAGGATAATTAAAGGTATATTCTTTCGTTAAATTAAGTGAATCTTTATTTCTATAAAGTGTTTGCGATATGTTAGGATCTTTATGGCATCTGCAATACTAAAATGCTACAAAATAAGTACTATAATTCTAAACTTTGAGTAACTTTCAAGTAATTTTAATAAATTGCTCTTTGGCAAAGTAACCCCATCCATTCTTTTAACCAGATAAGGGAATCACCTGTTGTTTTATAAAATATGTGTACCTTTCTTTTGATAACAACTCGACACTGTATACTGAATCTCATTGGCCAATTGCAATGTGTTGCTATAGAGAGCCTCGTTGAATTAGCTCAATTTGTTGGCTTACGAACCGATTTTAACAGAATACTTTTAAACAACTTGAATAGAATTGGGTGATTAATATAAGTTTTTTGTGTTGTGTTGGATTAGTATAAGGACGACCTTGGAGGCTAAAATGGGTGGGTTTAGGGCTGAAATCGTGTTGTTCAGGTGCTGAAAGGGGGTTGAAAAGGGTTGATTTGGGTGCTGAAATTGGGGCTGAGCAGTTGTGTCTGGATGTTGAAATAGGACTGATATGGGTGCGCTTGGGGGCTGAAATGGATGGGTTTGGGTGCTTAAACGGGGGCTGAAATTGGCATGTTTGGGTGCTGAAATGGGGGCTGAAACATGTGGGTTTAGGAGATAAAATAGGTGGGTTTCGGGCCTGAAATGGGTGAATTTGCGAGCTCAAATGGCTGTGGGTTTGGAGGCTGAAATGGGTGGGTTCGGGGCTAAAATCAGGGTGTTTAGCTGCTAAACCGGGGGCTAAAAATGATGGATTTGGGTGCTCAAATGGGGGCTGAAGTGGGTGTGTTTGGATACTGAAATGGGTGAGTTTGTGGGCTGAAGTAAGGGCTGTAATGGGTAGGTAATCATGATATATTGATGACTCAAAAGGCTTATAAGGGTAATCAAAATGCTGATGAGATAGATCCCGGACAGAGGATTCCTCCAGAGATTAGGCGATTTTAGTAAGTGTTTATTGTTCTTTATTTTGTTGAATCGATTATGTTTTCTCTTGAATATAAAAATTGTGGTCTATTGTATTAAGCTGAGACACAGTCATACTTGAGATATTATAGTAAAAAATTTGTAGGTATGCCATTTAAAGCCTATGGTTTGACCAAACTTCTTAGCTAAAACTTTTTATGTAATGCAGATCATAGGTTGTCTAAATTTAATTCCAGAACTCTTGCTTCTTTATACTATTCTGTAAATCAATAAGTAGGTAGAATGGCACCGTATCTGATTCTAATGATGTTTTTTCCTACTTGCAGATAACAAGTGTGTTCCGAAAGCTAATGGTTTACCTCCTGTTTGATAAGTTGAGCTTTTAGATATACAAGTTATACGTAAATACAGTGATATGCCACATGAAACTTAATTATATTCTCTTCTTCAGGTTATTGGTGCAATAAGTTTTCAGATTATCCCGTCTGATAGTCTATATGCTGAGGTTCCACTTGCTGCTAGCATTTTAGTATACCAATAAGAGGTCTTCTGCTTATCCTTGCCTATTTCCGTCTAGATTAACTGTTTAACTGAGATTGTAGAATTTACAGATTTTAGTGTGGCCCAACGTGAATCTGTAAATTCAATAATCGCTTAAAAACTTTTGTTTTCGAGTGGTATAAATTCAGATGGGATGTTGAAAATGATCCGCATCTAAACTGATTTAATTTATGTTGATTTGGGTAAGCTTGCTATTATAATAGCTGCTACTGATACACGTGCTACTGTTATTGTAGTTTGGAGTTTATATGCTGTCAACATTGGTTAATTACAAGTATTAGTAATAAGAAGTATCTTAAATTAGTTAACGAATGTCATATCATGTTAAATCCACTAAACAAAACAAATTTAGGATGGATCCATACGCCCCTGCAAACAAATTATAGTGGCCAAACATATATATATTGAGCTCATAATTATATAACAAAAAGGGACGGTGTGGAACATCACTCGACCACACTAGAGTCATGTCATTGGTACATCAATGTCACGGCCATGTTACCTTCATGGCTAGGAAACAAATTCTGGCTCGAGTATCAAACTGGAGGGTTCAAATGTCATATCATATTAAAGTCAAATGTCTAAGTCATCAAAGAGTCATAATCAAAGTCCAAATGTCAAAGGTTCATAAATCTAAGGAATCATAGCAAAGGCATGGATCAAATAAGAAAGCCACAATAAGGAGGCTCAGATTATAGGCATCAAATCAAACTAATATCAAAATGATGTAAATGAATCATGAGAAACCTTAAGAGATAAGGTCAGAATATCTGTACCTTATTCAACAGTAAAAGCAAACAAAGATAGAGGGATCACAAGACACAAGATCACTCCCGCTTCACGGAACCTATACGGACCAATAACCAAGTATTACATTAAGTCCGATTGAATTATGTTACTCTTTTAGTATACTTTCCCTTTTTAGAAACTTTCCATTTTTAGTAACTTTCCTGAATTAGTAACTTCCCATAATTAGTAAGTTTTTCCGGAATAGTAAATTAAGACTTTAAGGTTAAAATTGACAATTAAATAATATTTAAGGATTAAAATGACTAATATAATAGTTTAGGGTTAATTATGTCAAATTTAATAAAGCTTAGGGTCACAAATGTAAATTATCAAAATTTAATATTTAAAAGTCAAATAATTAACTTTATATAGAAATTTTGCTATTATGTTCCCTTCTTTTAAGTCGAGTCGTGTTTCTGTACGTATATAATTAATTATACAATTGAACAGATCAAGTAACTATCTATATTTGTTATCATATAGAAATTTTGATGTTTATTTGTTATATTGAATCAACACTGAAACACACAACGTCAACATATGCATGGTCGATCAAAGAAAAAAAAGCATGCAACCACACATAAAATCATAGCCAAGCTCTAAGCCTCTTTTATTCCAATTTGCGTACATGTTTTCTTTTATATTTGTTTAGGCTCACATTGACACCAAGACTACCAAAAAATGCCATCCATAACGAGGCATAGACATTCATGAAACTCTTTTGATAACGAAACAATAACAATTGGGTGGCATGTGATCTTCTCTACGTGAAATATTTTGCCGAAACGAAACAATCGAATGATAAAAATATGTGAGTTGTGTTCAATTATTTTATGAGGCAGGCAACCTTCTTCTTATAATTTTACTAACAAAGCATTCTCGTGATCATTAAAGGTTGTATTTAGAGTTCGTTTGCTTTATCTTTGGGTCGACTTGAGAATGACCAGCCTTGACATCAAGGGACTCACACACACGAGTTATAACTTGTGATCACAAAGTTAACGAGACAAAGAGTATTTATAGCAACAGGATTTTAAAGACTGATATTACATGTTCCAGATTCGTGTATGTCGTGTGTCAAAGAGTGAAAAACAAGGGGGATTACAAGTACCTTACTAGGCTGGAACAAGGGAACCAAAAGAAACAAGAACAAGGCCATGTTGATTACAACGAACGCTGAACTCAACCCAAAAAGAACGACCTCAGCAGCCTCCGTTTAACCTTCGTCTTGCGAGGAAATAAACCATGTATTGGTCTCACCACAGCAGCCAAACCTTCGGTCTTCTTCTTGCTTCGAACAGTTTCTAACAAGGGTCGGATCGTAATAGATGTCCCTGTGGTTGAGGGTTCTTGTTCGAATGGAAAATGGGCGTGTTTTGATCTTTAATCACACGTATGGGAATGGGAGGATGAGGGTGACGTTGTTTTGCTTTTCAAAGTACACGTATGAAACCAATAAGAGAATATAAGGGTCGTTTATCATTATGGATTGATTTGATTTACTTATGGATTGGTTTTTTGTGAGTGATTATTGCCGAGTATCATGGGGGTGATAAAATGTGATAAGACCGAATATACCGTTTCTATATTTCAATATGGCTAAATAAATGAGCAAGACTTGTGTTAGATAATTGTTATAAACTCACATTACTCGTAGAGCGTATAGCATAGAATCCAAGAGACATGTCGAAAATATATATTGTAGTGTGTAATGAAGACACCACAGTTGTTTGTTTTTTTTTTTTTTTTTTTTTTTTTTTTTTTTTTTTTTTTTGTGGTTCATGATACATATGATATGTTTTAGCTGTTTATTGGGAGTGTGCACAAGTTTAGCACAATAGGTACCTAGTAACATTTAACGTGAGAGATTTGTTCTTAGAACTTAAGTCATATCATTATTTTCTTAGTCATGTAGTTTAGCCTTAAATTATCATGTGCATATTAATTATAAGGTGTAGTTTTTAATGACATGTAGTTATACTTCATACTTGGGATAAAATGTATGATGCTCTTGTATAATTATTTGTATGTTCTTATAAATTCAAATTTTTAGAGGGCAAAATGAGAATTTTAAATGTTTGAAAAGTTAGGGTTTTACACCATGTTTCCGTCTGCTGCCACGAGGATGGACACATTAAACGATGTAATGATTCAAATTTATGTAAATATTCTAGGATATTGGTTTATTTTGTGGAGACATTCAGCTGGAAACAAAGGTGTGTTCTCTTTATTTGAAGGTCATTGGTAAAGGAGTCACTTTATGTTCTTTTATTATAGTTTTGAAATAAACGTTACTCCAACTCTGCAGACGATGATGATGGTGATTTCAGTTTATGACCAGAGGGAGACAAAGATTGCCTTGCAAGAGCAGATGGGTCATTAGCAGCGACGAACTCGATGACAGAAACTCTCATTGGAACTGCTACATCGCAGGTGTGCGACTTTCTTGCTTTTGAACATCCTAATATACATTGTTGGTTGTTGATGCTTTAGGCTATTGGTTGTTGATGCTTGCATCATGATTTGAGAGTCATATTCTGATTTTTGGTTTTTGGTGTTTTTTCAAGAGAAGGTTGTGAACGGAAACTCCAGTCACAATTCTAAGTCAAGTCCTCTTGAAAAACGATCGATGGCATTGGATGAAGAGGAATGTGCAGAATATATGGCAAGGTGAACCTTTTTTAAAAACCTTTTGACTATATTTATTTATGATGTTACTGTATTATCGGTTCTATGTGGATTTTCAGTCGCTATAAACAGTTTTTAACGACGCAGTCACGTATTTCTACTTATGACCATCTGAATTCACTGACCGATAGGTTCAAGCAAGAAGAGGTGAAGATCCAGGCTTGGGAGAATCATCAAAAGAGGATAGCCGATTTGGAGATGAAAAGAATCGAGGTAACAATTTCATGTTCTTCATTTTAGCAGGCTACTAATAGTTACAGTGTATTACCTTTATAAAAGAAACAACTTATAAGGATTTAAAACCTGGTAATGCTAGACGACCCATCCCTATATGAGTCTTCATCTAACAATTTGGTAAAAATCGTTGCCTAACAAATTGTTTAGGGGTCGTTGTAAGGGGCGGATAGCGTCTTATTAGGGCCTGTTATCGATTGTTATTCAGCAGCCATTCCATAAAGAAATTGCATATTTCAGCAGCCATTTGGCTGTTACTAGGGGCGACTTGGATGACATCTTATTAAGGGTTGTTATTAGCTTTTATTAGGGGTGGACAATGTGGTAAAGTAAAATAAATGTTTGTTCGATCCTTTTTTTAAGTTTACATTATTCTGCGTTTTATCTTTAAAGAATTAAGAGGTTTACTTTGTTTGTAATGAATAACATAATGTTTTCGTTTGTGTTAACAGAGAACAGGGCGTGCTGAAGAGCAGATAGAAATGGCGTAACTGGAAATCGATTGAAGTTTCAACTGAGCAGATTATTCATACATAAATGGCCAAACATTTGAATACGAAAGTAAGTTAAAATCTTACACCTATTTGCTAACTAGATTTTCCAAAAATTTACGTATTCTCAGAAATGGGTGAGTAAAATCTTACATGTATTGATGTAACAGTGTCATTTGCTGCTGAAAGACAAAGTGATGACAAGGCAAGGCACCGAGGAGGTTATACAGGCAAAAATCAGAACCATTTGAAGTTGTCTACGTACCCGGGTGGGGTGACTGAAAGAATGTCTGACCGTCAACCGCTAAAGATGCATCAACAACATCCAACCGCGAGTCGGAAAACGCTTCGTAGGTATACATGCAGTTCCAAACGCCCCTTAAGTGTTTAGATTTACGTTAACAGTTTCAGTTTTTGATAACTCAATCGTTTATCGTGTTAGCAGAATTCAGATTATTTAATTTAAGAATTGAAATGGGGGTGATACAGTCAATACTAATATAATTAATATCAGGTTGGCAATAGATAAATCTTAAATTGTATTTCCATTTTTTTGTTATCTTTATAAATAGTTAATGTATTAAATATGGTTAGAGATGGACAAGTGAACCGGTTCCTGAACCGGAACCGGACAATTATCCGAATTCGAATCCGGTCAACGCCGGTTCCTACAAGATCCGGTCCGGTTCCTTCACGATCCGCCTGTTCCTGTCCGGTTCTATATTTCTGGCACGAAAACCGGTTCGGAACCGGATATTTCCTCACCAGTTCGCGATCCGGTTCTTGGGAACCGGATCCGCACCGGATCTAACGTTATTATCTCCATTTCCAGTAAAATTGAAGGAAGTAGCAGAGTAGCAGCAGAGTACTAGCAGCAGGTGGACGTTGGACGCTATATCTTTAATTTGCTAGTTTCCAAATTCCAACTGCTGTGTTTTTTTTCTTTTTTAATAACCAAGTCAACGTGGAGCCCCATTATCTCATATTCTCATTTGGGCTTAAAGCCCATTATCTCATATTCTCACATTATCTCATATTTTCCAACTGCTGTCTTCCTTCTTTTTATTTAATCACAAGCACGCTGCAACTGCAAGCAGTCAAGACTCAAGAACCAAGTGCCACATTGACCGGATATTGGGATCCGGTTTGACCGGATATTGGGATCCGATCCGGTTCGGTTCCAATCCGGAACCGGTGCTACCGGTCCGGGTTTTTGGGGGTCGGATCCGGAAATATCCGATCCGGTTCGGAACCGGATCCGGTTCCTTGACTTTGACTTGGATCCGAATCCGGTTTGGATCCGGTTCCGGTTTTTTTCGGATCCGGGAAATGGCCACCTCTAATTGAATATGGTTAGAGAAACCGCATCATTGCAAAACCTGTCTAATATGTTCGTTAAAACGATTTTGAAGGTTGTAAGCTTCAGAATACTGGTTGGGGGCACCTTTCATCCTATTCGGCGCCTTCAAGTTTTTTTATTTTATTTATTTATTTATTTATTTTGCTGAATTTTACCAATTTTGCTAACCAAAATCGATCTCTTTGATAATTGGCTCAAATTACCCTCTATGAACTTATAATCTCTCGATTTCAATAGAGAAAATTATTTCTATGAGGATAAGTCATAGAACAATATTGTATTTTCAAAATGTTATGATTTGTGCACCTTTGTTAATTTATACTATTTGTGCTGCAGGCACTTCGTAAATCAATCCTTACCCGTCTCCCCAAACGCTTATTTCTATGGTTCAACTTACTTGACGGAACCTGATAAAAATAGGACTAAACTGATAAGGGCCTTCGTTGGTAAGTTTCAGACTTTTTTCAGTCTTTGTACATAAGTTACTCTCAGAATGTGTGCTCATGCAATGTGTGTATGTGTTTTGATTTTTGACACATTTTAGACACATTCCCCTTACAACAAAATTTTATGATTTAACCTTTTTGAAGTAAGTAATGATGTTTCTGTTAATAGTTCCCTTCCTTTGTTTCATATCTTATGACTGAAGCTAGAAACAGTAACTCATCGTTCATCTACCATAATGGTTTTCATTAAAATGTTGCTGACCAAATGTATATTTCTATAAAGCGACCCATCTTTATATTAACGGATGTTTGGGCCTGCTTCTTTTAAACTAAACCTGTTTTTGTTGTATTTTTTCCTTTCGGGGTTCTATTTTAATGATTGTAACATTCTGAGATACTAATGGTGGTACATACGAAGATTTTTAGCAGCTACGCAGAAAACATGTTAGCAAAGTTAGAAAAGCACAAAAGGCAATTTTTTTTCTACGATTTGCTATTACCTAAACCAGATACATATATGGCCATTACTACATTCACTAAAATGATTAAATTTAATATGATATAGTTTTTTGGTGCAGGAATTGTGGTTGCAATCGTGGAGCCATGGAGGTATGACAACGGTGACTGCCCACTTTGAAGATAAAGACACTTTCATTGAATCGTCAGTAGTTTCGAGTTGTATGTTGCCTTTGAAGAGGCTTCCAAACGTGACAAAGTAGCAACCAACAGAAAATGGCCATGTTAGTCAGTTGCCATGCAGATGGATCGCACACGAACCTATACATTCTTATTGCTTTGTATTAATTCATGGTTATACTAATCTAGATCAGTATGTAATGAACTACTTGAGGCATACAAAAATTGCAGATAGCTATAACCAAAAAAAACCTCACAGCAACGCGCGGGCATTGTTTATATTCTTATCTTTAGGTTCCATTTTGTCCAATGAAGGGTTTTTTTTCGAGCCAACTTACTAAGTTCTTGTCTCTTTTTTGTCGGACAACTTGTGCATGCAAACACCCCGCGGCAACGTGCGGGTTTACAACCTCGTTTAATTACACAAAGTAGTAAGTATATTGCATTTTTTAAACAATTCGCCCTTTAATCAATGGATAAAAACATTTATAAATAACAACACATATGCTTTTTTTTTTTTTTATATATATATATATATATATATATATATATATATATATATATATATATATATATATATATATATATATATATATATATATATAAAAGAAGAAGATTTAAATATTGGGTATTTAAAATTTTATTTTTTAAAAAATATAGAAATTAATAAGTTTACACTTAAGTTCACATAATTTATTTATGTAACACGCCGCCTTATAGCCCATGTAGGCTCACGGCTTTGCATTTTTTGCCGTCATATGAAAACTTCCTGGTAGGTCACCAAAGCCAGTACTACTCTCACACGAGCACGCTTAACCGTATGGGCGATTAACCGATAGACCACAAAACGCGTTGTTGTCGTATAAGGCGAATGTTAACTTATGTCTTAGCATCACTCCAAGTCACGGCAGATGTGAGATTTGCCTAGGGTATTACATTCAAACCCCCCCCCCTCTTAGGGGAATCCCGTCCCGAGATTCAGTTGGCTAATAACCCTACCTAGACGACTAATCGTCCTCGATGAGGTTTGCCCCACATCCCAAATGGCTTGGAGTGGATCTAATACCACTTGTAACACTCCGCCTTATAGACCACAATATTGTCTGCTTTGACCGTAGGTTTACGGGTTTGCTTTTGTGGCCCACATGTGAAAACTTCCCGGCAGATCACCAAAGCTAGTACTACTCTCACACAAACACGCTTAACCGTATGGGCGATTAACCATTAGACCACAAGACACGTTGTTATCGTATAAGGCGAATGTTAACTTATGTCCCAACATCACTCCAAATCACGGCCGATGTGGGATTTGCCTAGGGTGTTACATTCACCCCTCCCCCCTCAAAAAAAAAATAAAAAATATCGCAATGGAAAATAGTGTCACTGGGGTGTTACTATTTAAAATTCAACAACGAAATTTTTTATTAATTTTTCCCTCTTGTTTTACTTTTTCTTTTTAAAAAATCGACTTGTTTTATTTTTTCTTTTTAAAAAATGACATATGTGTTTTTATAATATAAGTTAATTAAAATTTAACAACTAAATTTTCTTTATTACCCCCAACCTTTTTATTTTTTAAACTAACTCAATACATATATTTTTCTAGACTTTTTACTCAAAACCGAGTTTTAGCATATGTTGACCAAAATAATACATGTGTCATTTTTTAAATACTTGCAGGGTATCCGCACGTTGCGACGGCGTGTACCCTGTGATTAAAGTCTAGGCACCAACAAAATAGCAATGACGACCCAATTAACCTGAGAAAAACAAGAAGATAATGATCCCAGTCCGGCTTGATTAATCTGTTTTTACCGGTTCCGACGGTCCTCCCAGGCTTGTTTTCAGACAGTTTTCATTGGCTAGCCGAACCGGTGGTGACTCTGATTCTCAGTTAAACCTGTTGGTCCAGTCCGGTTTTTAAAACCGTATAGTTTTCATATAAATTGTCTAAAACTTTGTGTGTTTTATTAGTTTGTACAATATGTACAATAACATGCATTTTTTATTGTAGGGGTGTTTTAAAAATAACATTTATTATATATTTATTGGAGGGCTGTTACAAGTCTACAAATTTAAGACACTTAATTTTCTAGATGTAACCTCATTTTCAATTAGGAGTAAGTGTGTTACTTAAAATTTTAAGCCTTAGATTTTGAAAGAATGCCAAATACATTATAAATTAGTATAGATCTCTTATTATATAAGAGATTGATATATCAAAAATGGCATAAGTAACTAACACAAGCATCAATAATGAAACATAATATGTAATAAAGTTTGTATCATTATTTATCACCCATTACACAACTTTAGACTTGGATGTAGTTGTCTTATCGAACTTCATTTTTAGTAGCAACAACATTCTTGAAACCACTTCGTACATTTACCTTTCTTAGGATGACAATATTGGTTACATTGACCAACAGGATCATAACCACACGGTATGCCGGGACATGGGAGCTCCTTAAATAGTTTTGGTGGATAACATTTTGGTTTATGACAACCTTCCCCATTCACATTTGATTGAGGTTTGAAAAATGGAGTCATGTTGCTTTCCCCCAAGACTCTAACCACTGAAAAAAAAATACATATATTAACATAAGTATATTCGTATGTTACTGATATAAAATTTCATTAAAGATGCTAGTAATTTAAACTATAAATTTATGTATGGAGATGAAAAACCTGCAAAAGCCAGCAATGTAGCGAAGAGAGCAAGCCGATAGATGTTGACTTTCTGCATGTTTGGGTGACCAGTACACAACTTGTAAACCTTACAATGTTTGAGTATAGGAATTGGTAGTCATTTAGACATATATATACTTATAGCATTGGAATGATCAACTTGCATCATTAATGTGGTCATAATGTCATATTACGATAATATGCATCTATTAATATTTGCAGATTTTATCAATAGAGATGTAATGATATTGTAGCAATCAAGAAATTTTCACTTGCATCACTAATGTGGTCATAATGTCATATTACGATAATATGCATCTAGTAATATTTGCAAATTTTATCAATAGAGATTTAATGATATTATAAAAATCAGGAAACTTTTATTTTCAAGATTCAAGATGCCACTTCTTTTCAACTCGAATCACTTTTGTGGCATATTTGCTTAAACCATAACACATAATTAGGTTTTGCCAATTTTGTATTTTTGTATTCAGTGCACACCTACTTTTCACATATTTAACATTTTTTTAATCTTTTTAATAATAAAGAATAAAATCAAACTAGAGGTTTTGTGGGAAACGGTGTACACTCTTTATTAATAAATCAGATTACAATAAATAACAGAACGTAAATAACAGAAAATTAAATAACAGACAGCAAGGAGTAGAAGCAGAAGACAGACACTATTCAACGAAAATTAAACGAAAGCAGTAAAGGTCGGTCAAGGCACGAGGCTCGTGTTTAACACGATTCCCTTAAAACAGATTCATCGTCTGTTTCCCAGGGTACAACTGCCAAAGCTGATGTACAGCCGGACGTGACAAACTTGCCTGAAAATTAACGGAAGCTTGTATGTTTCTGATCGAAGGACTGCTGGAATACGTCTGCTATTAGCTACGTTTTCTGGATATCGAAAACTGAATGAGTTATGGCTTTATTTATACTAAAAGGCTATCTTGTTCTCCAAGATTAAATAAAGACCATAATTAAACAAATCTGTTATGTAAAAACACGATTTGCATATATTTTATTTTCACAACAATATATTCTGTAAACTTTTTCCATAAGTTTCAAATCTATTCTAAAAATATATTTACAGAAATTAGGAAAATTGGATCACGGATATGCAGTAAAAAGATACGCACGTATGCGAGGTTTCGGAGTTGCATTCGTGTCCGCAGGTCGCGCGGGCTCGCATGAGTTCAGAAGCTTCAAACTCATTTTGGCCCAGAAATCCCAAATCTGCACCCCCCTGCACGCGCGCACGTAGGTGTGGGAGTAAAGCCAAACTAAAATAATTTGATAGCCAATACCAAAATATCCTTATAAACTAGCTTTCACTTCTTGTTTTGGGCGATGTGGGATGCAACATTTTTCCCATATATTGTGTTTCACGTGCCTCACTTTGAGACACGATATCTCATTCATATCAACTCCATACTCGACACATTTTAGCTCGTTGCAAAGCTCTCATCAAGGAGAACGCAGTGCTACCAAGAAATATAAATATATATAACATATACATATATTAAATAGTGTCAAACAATTTGCAAAAAATCATTTTTGCAAAACCATTTACCAACAATCCCCCACATGAATGGAGATCGGTCGAAAACATACGAAAGTTTTGGAGAAATTTATGCGGTTAAGTCCTGCATAGGATAGGTAGGTGTAACCCTTTGAACCTTCCCTTGTGAGATGCACTTAGTCTCCCAGATCTGAGTAGACGCGATGTCCTTGAACTCAGCCTCTGTTTACGTAGACGACATTACACTTCACACAAGACTCTCCCTAACATTGTCAAGTCCTCATAGTCGTGTTCGTTATGGTCATGAACACTAGCCTGGTTTTGCAAGAGCTCTTAGGAATTGCGCCCTCCACAATTCCTTTCAAAACGACCCCACTTCTCTCTCACATAGGTGATTTCATCTTGAATCATTAAAAACATATGTTTTGTGATTTCATCTTGAATCATTATGCTTTGTGATTTCATCCTGAATCATTAAAGCCATATGTTTAACCTCTCAACAAGTCACATTGTTATAGGAATGGACTAGGAAGTTAGAATATTTAAGTAACTCCCCCACATTGATGTGACTTCCCCCACATTTCTATGATTAGGTTGTCCTTTTGAACCCAGATCTTGGGATCTCCAGTCAACTGGGTTAGGTTTTCCTTCATAGAAACTCATTCCTTCAAGGGCTTTAGTCCCATTCCTTTAGACGACTTACTAACTAACTTTCTGCTTAAGCCTTTCGTAAGCGGATCCGCGATGTTATCCTTTGACTTCACATAGTCAATTGAGATAACTCCTGTTGAGAGTAGTTGTCGTATCGAATTATGTCGATGAGGGATATGCCTGCACTTTCCATTATACATTATGCTATAAGCTCTGCCAATTGTCGATTGACTATCACAATGTATACTAATGGCCGTTACCGGTTTAGGCCACCTTGGTATGTCCTCTACGAATTGAGATAGCCATTCCTCCTTTTGTCCGCATTTATCTAACGCGATAAATTCTGATTCCATCGTGGACTTAGCTATAACAGTTTGCTTGGAAGACTTCCAAGATATAGCTGCCCCTCCTAGTGTAAACATGTATCCACTAGTCGATCTAGAATCCTTTATATCAGATCTCCAATTTGCATCACTGTATCCTTCTATAACAGTTGGATATCTTTCATAATGCAATCCATAATCACGACTGTATCTCAAATAATGAAGTACCCTAGTCATAGCTCCCCAATGTGCATAACTCGGATTACTAGTATACCTACTTAGCCTGCTAACTGCATATGCTAAGTCAGGTCGGGTACTTGTCATTAAGTACATTAACATGCTAATAATTCTTGAATACTCTAATTGGGCAACACCTATGCCTCTATTTTTAGATAGATGCTTACTGGTGTCAATTGGAGTTCTAGCTAGGCCGGAATCCCCCACATTGTGTGTAACACCCCTTAATTTGGTTTGTGGCAGCGGAAAAGTAATTAGGGTGTTACGGTGAGGATCGAGTTGAAATTTCAGAAAAATGGCCTGGAAGAGGCGTTTTGAAAGTTATATGTCATTCAAAATAATAGTTTTGGTACAAAGGAAAAATATCTGTTATGAAAATCCCACAAAAATGTGGTAATTTGGAAAGAATGACATATTTGATTTTACACCATTTTATTTATCAGAGTATAAGATGCCCGCTCCGTGTCTTGTCCTGCTCCGTTAATTACCTGAGATAAACATGCTTAAAACGTCAACACAATGGTTGGTGAGTTCGTGGAGTTTAATAGAAAAGAACTTTCTTTCAATAGATTTTAAGAGGTGTACAGTGATTGTCGCAATAAATAATAGTTCTTCATTAAATAACCATTTGTGTTGAATAAAATCCACAAGTAATTCATGTATGATCTCCAAAATCATAAGTTTCAAGTTTTTAAATGAAAATGAGCTACGTTGTTATACGCTCGAAATAAAATGTTGGGTCAACTTTTAAACGTAACGATATACCAAGCATTTTGGATTGTCTTTTGTAGAATTCACAATTAAGTCACATATGATAACAACTAAGGTTCAAGTACATGATTCATAATCATAACACATAGTAAAAATATTATCTAGTGTCTGAAATCTATCAGTGTGGAGTGGTGTTTACTAAATACAGCTGTATCCTAATATATATATGAAACATTCATATATTCATAAAGTTATATTGCCCTAAGCCTCATGATACGCAAACGTTAACAATGTATCGCACAAACGACATGTATTATACCGCACAAACGATATGAATATATCGCACAAACGACATGTATTATACCGCACAAACGACATGTATTATACTGCACAAACAGCATGAACTATACCGCACAAAGCAGTATGAAATGTATCGCACAAACGACATGTATTCAATGAAAATTCAGTGTCATGTTATGACAAGTAGTTTAGAGTGCTTTTATCCAAGTTCAGCATGTAAGGTACGCAGGTAAATTGCAAGTAAAATGAGCATATAACTCTACTAGGGAGTTTATCGTAACAGGTAACCAGGAGTAGTAATTCATAGAAATCTTCCAAGTATAAAGTAATTGAAAATCATTTGAGCATGTATCTCCCCCAAAAACACATAACTTGTAAATAAATAAAAGTGGGGCTACGACTCACGGTAAAACGTGAAAGTTTCTTAAAGTGTTTGTTCAAGTAATTAAATATAGTTTGAAGCATGTATCTCCCCCAAAGAGTTATTAAAACAAGCATTAAAAGAGTAGGGGCCACGACTCACGGTAAGTCATAAGAGTTTTCATAGTACTTATAGAAGTATAAACGTCAAGCAAATCATATAATTGATAATGAGTAAAATATTTACAAGCATGTATCTCCCCCAAAAGAGTTATTAAAAACAAGTATTAAAAGAGGGGGCCA